>JBBPCY010072827.1:0-29257 GCA_037974405.1 Brachyalestes nurse
TGTAAATCATGTAGAAAGTGTGTCCACATGAGGTTTTTCTTTCATATATTGCATTTGTTTTGTAAAAATGAACGTTTTAGTTTTGGTCCAAAATTGCAAAAAAACGTAAGGCTATAGTCTTGTTTTGTCATATGGTCTAGATCTGTCTGACATTGAGATATACAGCACAGGTATATCGGACCATTTTGCGGCTTTGTTTACCGTCATGCTGCTATCCTCCTGCGTTAAACCCCACACTCTGGCTCTATGTGTGTGCACCATTAACTCTTCAAATGCCGCTCGATTATCTGCTGCGTTTAACGACTCTGTGCACTTTACCAGTGCAAATTGTGGTGATCTCAACACGGATGATCTGTTTGAACTTTTAAACTCCACATGTTCTAATATTCTGGACTCAGTAGCTCATATGAGAATTAAACGCTCAAAACCTGTGACTGAACCGTGTCTAAATGGGACCACACGCACTCTCAGACACTCGTGCAGGCGGGCTGAGAGAAAGTGGAAAAAGGATCTTCAAGTCTCACTGGATATCTTCAAAAACCACCTTCAGGAGTATCAGAGATCAGTTAGAAATCATAACACGTAAAAAAGTAAGCAAGTAAAAAAACGCATGTTCTTTTTAATACTCTGAATAGTTTAATTCACCCTTCTGATTCAGCTGTTATTGAACATTCACCTGCCCTCTGTGAACAATTTCTCAACTTTTTTAAAGATAAAATAGCAAATATCAGATGTTTACCATCTACCTCTGTTTTAGACCCCTCCATCTCTTCTACATGCCAAGCTGTTTCTCATCAGTTTGAACCAGTTTCTCTCTCTACCCTAAGTGAAATAAGTAAGCATCTGCGGTCATCTTTTTGTCCCCTTGACACCATTCCACCACACCTTTGCAAGGAGGTATTGAATTCCATTGGAGCATATGTTGCGGACTAAATTAATTCATCTTTGATGTCCGGCTGTGTTCCAGCTGCCTTTAAACATGCAGTAGTACAACCAGTGATCAAAAAGAGCAACCTGGATCATTCTGTTCTCTCAAACTTCAGGCCCATTTCTAAACTCCTTTATCAAAAGTTTTAGAAAAGGTTGTTTATAAGCAGTTACAGCAACACCTTGATCTCTGAAAATTTTAGTCTGGTTTTAAGGCACGACATAGCACTGAAACTGCTCTTATAAGAGTGATTAATGATTTGCTTTTAGCTGCTGACTCTGGTAATTGTGCCATTCTGGTTTTAATGGACCTGACTGCAGCTTTTGACACAGTAGACCATAGCATCTTTTTATCACGCCTCGAGACATGCATTGGAATTAAAGGTTCTGTTCTTAAATGGTTCCAATGATACCTATCAGGCAGGAGTTTCTCAGTCCATCTAGGGAGTATTCATCCACAGTGACTTCTCTTGGCTGTGGGGTACCCCAAGGCTCCATCTTAGGTCCAATTCTCTTTTCACTGTATGTGCTTCCATTGGGGTCCATTTTTAGGAAGCACAAAATCGCCTTCCACTGCTTTGCTGATGATCTTCAAATCTATTTGTCTATCCCAACAAATAGTCATCCATCTATTCAGACCTTGTTGAACTGTCTCCATTATCATGGAGCGGAGAAAGCGGTCCACGGCATGGTTGCATTTTACCAAAACAAAACGGCAGCTGCGTTCTTTGTAACCAGTGCAGTGCCGTTTTAACTTGCAAGTGTGGTAACACTACCAACATGTTAAAACATTGAAGGTCTTGTTCAAGAATGCCTTGTGTTCGATTCTCAGCGCTCGACTGCAGGCTCCATGGTTTAATGAAACAGCTGATTTTGAAGCTAAAAATGGCCTATGACTATCTTTTTTAATGTAAATATGTATCTAAACTAACCAGGTTTTATTATCTGTCCACATAAAATTATGTGATAGTTAAAAAACAGATATTGATTTTATACTGTTGTTGCCTTCTCAGCCTTTTTGGCTCATTATTCTCGGCCACAGAGCGGGTCCAAGAATGAAACAATTACGGGGAACAGGGTCTGTTCTTTCCTCCCTCGGGAAGGGAGCGTTTATTTCTCAAAAATAACATTAGAGTGGCGAGAATCACTCACAAACAGAGCAGCCATGTAAAACTCCAAACACTACCTGAAAGACTATATCTCCCAGCCTCCCTAGAGACTCAAGTAACCAGATTACAATGTTTCTTAAGGTAACAGGCTCACCCTGAAACGCTGTTTAGGAATTGATAATGGAATCAATGAGGAATCGGATCGATAAGAAGAATCGATAATGGATTTGACATCAATAATTTCTAGTTATGAGAGTGTTATTGGTTCTCTGGCATCTACCAGAATTCTTGGGGTAATTTTTGACTCTGCCTTTAAGTAGGAGGAACAGCTCAGTCCAACTTTGACTCCTTAGTAAAGTCAAGCACTACATCCCCCCTGAACAGTTTAAGACAGTAATTCATGCTTTTATCACATCACGCCTTGACTACTGTAACTCCCTATACATAGGTTTCAGTCAGTCACAACTTCAACGGCTGCAAGCCGTTCAAAATGCAGCAGCTTGCCTTCTGACAGGGAAGAGAAAACGTGACCATATTACATCCATACTGGCCTCTCTCCATTGGCTTCCTGCACATTTCTTCTTGTTCCGTACTCCCCTTCCAGAGCTTTGCGATCCTCTGATCAGCAAGTACTGCATATCCCCAGAACAAAGCTCAAAATGAGAGGTGGCAGAGCCTTTTCGGTAGTAGCCCCTAGCCTGTGGAAAAGCCTCCCTTTGCAGTTGAGAGCTGCCCAGAACCTTAATCATTTTAAAACCTTGCTTAAAACACATCTGTTTTCATGTGCATTTCATTCCTCTTGATTTTATTAGGTTGGCTTTATGTATGGAAGACTGCCCTTTAAATGATTTTGGGTAAGAATGGAAGCAATGAGACTGGCTGGTATTTCTCAACTTGAGCAGGGTTGAAGGAAGGCTTTTTGAGCAGCAGCATTACCTGAGCCTGTTTAAAAAGAAATTGTTCTGGAAGTTAGCCAGGCATTAACCACATGCATGACTGTAGGCATGATAGGTGAAGAGCCAAGTAGGAATGGGGTTGAGCGGACGTGTCAGGATTTCACTCTCCCTGAGAGGTGTAAAAGACGAAAATGATGTGCAGTTATTGTTTTGTTGCTGTAGATTTTGGCTTTGGTAACAGTGATGCTGGATGAGACAGAAGACAGGAGTGACTGATACCTTTTCATTTGAACAGGGTCTCTGGGCTACTGCCATTTTCTCTCAGTTGAAATGAGAGACCTGAGGTGTAGGAACAGGGGACTGTTCTGTCGGCAGATATTGAAATCAATTTAAAAATGTTCAGAGATTGTCCGAGGCGTTCCTAGTAAAGATGAGGTCAACTTTGGTGGAAACCTGATTGAGATCAAGTAGTCAAAGGACATAAAGTCAGCAGAGCTGGGACTGTCTAGGTAAACATTCAGATCAGGGCCTGCGTCAGAGCAGATCAACCGGGCTGGCATCTAACTGACTGGGGGGGGGGGCACTATCGAGCGTGAACTAGGAGTGCAGCTGGGTTAGCTGTGTTTCCTGGCCAGATCCAGGTTTCTGCGAGAGCAAGTAGATTATTTTTCGAATTTTAATTATGTTTATGATTACCAATGATGACACAAACGTAGTGGAACACAGTTTCTTAAGAGTAGTGGAAATAAGACATATAGCCTTGTCTGTGAGCTTGCTTGGTGGATTTGCACAGGTAGACTGCTCTTTGTCCGATTAGGTCTTCACACAAGGAGGGTTTCGCAAACGCTTCTGTGGCTTCGCTCATTTGATATACAATGCACTTAAATGGACACGGCTGTTCACATGTCAACAATGATTGCCGATGCTGAGATTAACAAGACAAAGGAGGTTTAGGTGGGGTTTCAGCATCGCATTCCAGGTGCCCTGAAACTAAACAGCAACCAACAAATAGCCCACACTAGGAACAATAATATTGAAACTAAAAATAGCTCTTACTTTCAGATGCAGTCTTCACATGCCTTGTGACCTTCTTCCAAAATTATGTGTGAAAACTAATTAGAACCTGTGTCTTCCCAGTGGGATGGCTCCCTCTACTAGGGGATTGTTCCTGGACTAAAGGGTGCTCCATTTGACGTGAACATCTACAGTTTAGGATCATGTTCATGATGCCAAGACGATGAAAAATTATTTTATTGCAATACAAAGCAATAACTTGAACCTCAGAGTTAAACCAGGGAACCTTTATTTCAGTTTCTGCCGGGTGGGAAACATGTAGAGCAAGCTTTGTTGAACAGTCTCAGACAGCTAGGCCTGAGTTTTCTACCAAACTCCAAAACATGATTACAGACCACACCCTTATTATACATATAAAATTAGACCCAAATACTTCTAAAAATTCACAGCTAAAACAAACAACTATCTGGGGATTGGTGTAGTTGGTCACATCTTCTTCCTGACCATATTTCGTTACTAAGGTAATTATCATGTTTTGTTTCTAATTAACAAATATGGGCCTCTGGTTATTCCGACAGACATTTTTAGATTTAGGTACAGTAATGGTAGGTTACTACACACCATTTCCCAGAAAGTTAGGCCTCTAATGATACCAAGGTAAAAAGGTTACCTCTTACTCTTACTACTGTATACAGGTATCTCAATATATCAAGAAACATTTGAACCTTCATTTTCTTTTCTTATTTAATGTTCTGATCAACAATAAATATCAGACTCATCTTTCACCCATCATTAGTAGGAAAGAGTCTCTGTAAACTAAATTCCATGCCTATAAGACTTACAGTTTGGTCTACACAAATAGAAAAGGAAATACAGTAAATAACAAAACAGTGTGTTTGGTCCAGTGACAAAACACATTAAAATGTAATTTCTGGGCCCAAACAGCAGCTCGAAATAATCAAAGTTAATATTACATGCTTAAAATTTCTTAATATTACATGCTTAAACTCTCCTTCTTAATGTATTCATGTTATGTTTCTTTACATTCAAAAATCAGCTATAGAGGTTCTCTCCTGTATGAATGCACTGGGGTTGCTGGAGAGAACTGTGAAAAGTAATATTTTTCAAACACTGGTATGGTTACTCTCCTGTGTGAATGCGCTGGTGTATTTGGAGGCTATCCTGTCTGGTAAAACTCAACCCACACTCTGGGCAGAGATACGGTTTCTCTCCTGTGTGAATACGCTGGTGTATTTGAAGGCTATCTTGTCTAGTAAAACTCTTCCCACACTCTGAGCAGTGATACGGTTTCTCCCCTGTGTGAATGTACTGATGTGTTTGGAGACCTCTCAGGAAAGTAAAACTTCTCCCACACTTGGAGCAATGATAGGGTTTTTGTCCTGTGTGAACGTGCTGGTGTGCTTGGAAATTACTCTGTTGACTAAAACTCTTTCCACATTCTAAGCAGTGATACGGTTTCTCTCCTGTGTGAATGCGCTGGTGCCTTTGGAGACTTTTCAGGACAGAAAAACTATTACCACACTCTGAGCATTGATAAGGTTTCTCTCCTGTGTGAATGCGCTGGTGTGCTTGGAAATTACTCTGTTGAGTAAAACTTTTCCTACACTCTGAGCAGTGAAATGGTTTCTCTCCTGTGTGAATGCGCTGGTGTACTTTGAGGGCACCACTCCCTCTAAAACTCTTCCCACACTCTGAGCAGTGATACGGTTTCTCTCCTGTGTGAATGCGCTGGTGTGCTGTGAGCGCACCGCTCTTTCTAAAATTCTTCCCACACTCTGAGCAGTGATACGGTTTCTCTCCTGTGTGAATGCGCTGGTGTATTTGGAGACTATTCTGTCTATTAAAATTCTTCCCACACTCGGAGCAGTGATACGGCTTCTCTCCTGTGTGAATGCGCTGGTGTACTTGGAGATTATTCTGTTTGGTAAAACTCTTCCCACACTCTGAGCAGTGATATGGTTTCACTCCTGTGTGAATGTGCTGATCCTGTTGCAGAGTACTCTGCTCACTAGGACTCTTCCCACATTCTGACTCCTTTTGGGTTTGTCTGTGAGACGTGTTAGTATGAAGAGGCGCACAAGATGTATGCAGAGTCCAGGCCACCACATTTTCATGTACAGTCTCTCCTAATACTAATTGCGTGGTATATCCCTCTTGGAGTTGAGGTGAATAATGGACACTTGTGAAAGGAGAAGACGTGAAACAGAAGGTCATTGTTTTCTGTAAGAAAAAAAAATTCAATGTCAAATACAAGTAGCAACACACAACACCATCAATGATTAAAGTTGTTAAATGGTGTGAGGTTTACAAATCAGTGTTTAAGCAACAAAAATTAAGCATAATTATTTAATTATACATTTTATCCAATTCTGCGTTCAGAACTGTTCATTAATACAACACCCAGCTTTCAGTCAGTCAAGAGGCAGTCTCCCTTTTAATTTGAACGAAGTGGTGCATTAGTAAAACACTTGAGCTAGCTGCCTAGTGCAGATACTCAATATGAGATTATGCCTCACCTGTTTTTGTTTTTTTTATTTTTTTTATTTTACCATTCACAGTTCTACATGCACAGAGAAAGGCAAGTGAAAAATCCTACTTTGTAAACTAGGATGCTTCTTGACAGATGGGCTGTTTGTCCAGGGATGTTGTTTTTAATATTCTAGCAAGTCTAATGACATCCTCTCACAGCTCCAGGTGTTCTCAAATGAATAAAGAAACACAAATAAAACAAATGTGACATTTATTTGACCATGACTGAACATAATGAGGTAATATTTATGATTTTAAGTAAGGTCTCACTGCATATAAAAAGCACATTTGTAAGGGCCATTTTCTTAGTTGGAAAATATCCAAAAATGAAGCTAAATTCTTAGAAATATACAAGGCAGCAACAAAGAATAAGGCTGAAAGCAAATCTAGAGTTGTGTGGGCTTCTGAGAAATCAGAAAGCACACAAAGAAAGAAAAAGGTATATGAAGATATAATGGAAGAACTAAAAATTACTGGATTTAACTGATCAATGAAACAAATAATCAACATGCTAAAAAAGACCAGAGAAAGGACCATTGGGACAAAAAGAAGGATCTTTCAACAAGAAGGTCCAAGAGATTTAATTTTAACAGGGAGCAGACCATCAAACAACTTAAACTCAGCAACTGCAATGCACCACTGAGTCTTCATCCACTTTGGATCACAGTAAGCTAAGCAACCAAACTTTTTTTTGTTGTCATTAGTTCAGAAAAATATTTCAGTTGCTTACTTTATCTCAGGCTTCTAAGGAGCACAAATTCAGTTCAATTTTATTACTGAAAGAAGTTGCCAATCAAAGTGTATATGTCTACGAGCATTTAGAAGTTACTGCCTTTTTAAGACAATTTGCAACATTGCAAGTGGAAAGTTGGAGAGAGAAGAAAAGAAACAGTAACTGAGATTAGAACAGGAAAAAAAGATTTAGATAAAGTTTCTCTACAACTGATGAAATTATAAGTCAACTTCGATTTTCTTTGTATGGCATGTTGTTATACTAATTAATGTTGTTAGTGACACAGTTACAGGGCATGTGGGGACTGCAGTTGAACTAAGTGCTTTGTAACTTGTAAATCCACTATTAACACTCCTACTAGCAAATGTGCAGCTAATTGCATCGATGTCACCTTCTGGAAAAGTCCTTCATGTCAGGTCTCACACCGCTGCAGCCACTTTAACGTCTCTAGCACACAGTTTCCTCACTTAAGGTCAAAGATGCCACAAAATATCTCTGTTCTACATCAAGTTCATGTCTCAATAGTATGTGGCCGGTAAACACCAAACCAATTTTCCACACCCATGGCTGACCAAAACTAATCGAAGGTTGCACACCATTCTCAGTGCTGCTGAAAGAAAATGGCATAGGTCCAAAATCTATTACTCCTAGTAGCCTAGTGTTTAGGGCATTTGTCCTGTGATCAGGAAGTTGTAAGTTCAAATTCCTCGAGTAAGGTACATCCCCACACACTACTGTTTTTCACCCCTCTCACGGAAAGTGAATTATCCAGACTCCTGACCTGTAGCTGTCCCACTACAGGGACCCTGTCTATACGCTGCTTTTCCAGGCCATCTCTTTAGCTATCTGGCCAATATCCTGCATGTGGTAATGCCTCACTTTCCTCTGCAACATTTCCCAAGCTGAGGTTATGCCTCGACCCTGCTCAAGTTTTATCCAAAATCACTGAAAAGGTGGTTTTAAACAGGTCTCAGAGCTCTTCTCTCTGAATGACCTCCTTCATCCAAACCAGTCTGGTTTGAAGACCGACCATTCCACTGAAACGGCTCTGCTATAAGTGACTGAAGCTTTAAAGATGTAAAAAAAACCCACTCTTTAATAACAGAGTTGTTCACATCTGCCTGAGTGGCTTATATTTGTCACCGCCATTTGAAAAATAAAGGTAATTGTGACAATGAAAATTGTTTTATAACAATGTTTATTTTCATGTAACTTTTGTGGTTGGAAAATGGAGGAACTGTTGGCCCCAGACCATCTTCACTTAATCAAATGTTTGGACACCCCTGCTCTACAGCTACATCATTTGTGAAAAGCCCTAATGCAGATGAACCCGGTGGGTCCTTACAAAATCACATAGGAAAAGTCATCTTTGTTCTATGGTCAGTCTCCCAGTAATGGCTAAATGCCTTACTATTTGAATGTAAATACAGTATATTAATATTCTACTGGACATTTTCTATGTGCTGAGGTATGTTAAAGTGACTCATGAGTAGTACTCAACACTTGGGCTCTATACAGCTTCAGAACACAACCTAAAAAACTGAGCACCAATCCCGCTACGAGTTTTGGGGAACAACATACACATTTACACATTAATGCATTCCCATCAAAGCAATATGTGGTAAAATGCTTTTTGCTACAGTAGCAGTGATACGAGAAAGCGAATTATCTGATTTCTGGGCTGTTGCAAGTTGCTTTTGTCCAAAACACTATTTACTACCCTCATCAGTTGGTATGGAAACAGCTTCAGCTTCTGGAGCTTACAGGACTGGGACATCACTACACACATATGAATCTACAAGGCTGTCAGCATTGTCCCTCTAATGAGCTTGGGCAGGTGTCATTCCACATGAACTGAACACAGAGGGGAACTCATGCAAGAGCTCATCACTCCCATTCAAAGCTGAAGCATCTGCAAATAGAAAACAGTTTTACTGCAAAATCATTAGATTAAATGATCCAAACTCCTTTTACTGGCAGCTGTGCAAGAGCCCAGCAGAGTTAGTCTTTGCCTAAACTGTGTGTGGCCCTTTTTAAGGTTTTAGAGGAGGCGTTATTTTCTGTCCTGTGAAAACCCCAGCCAGTAATGCCCTACATTTCGGTAGTTCTTACTGTAAGTGCCTACATTCTACTTGGGAACAAGCCTGATATCGCTTTGATAAAAAAGCTGTGGCACGCACATTCCACATAGGTGATGAGGCTAAACTAAAAATCCCTGATCAGAAATGGAAATCTCTATATCATGCAAATATGCTCAAACCTTTTATTTCTTGAGCCACCCCAGATGCCTGCCCTGGACGTCCTGTTCTTCATCAACACTAGTTGCCTCCGTCACAATGCCACTTTGAGTATTCTAATATGGTGAACGGTCTCAGCTTAGGTAGGGTTTGCTTTCCTTATCATAAGTGGCTGTCAAACGTTCAATCCATGAATGAAAGTTTGTATAGATCGAATAGGCAGTACAAAATGATCTTCTGAAAGATTACTGGTGTGTCCTGCTCACTCCACCTGCCTCTGAGATTTCTGCTTTTGATATGGCTGAGAGATTCCATCAGCTTTGGATTAAAACCTGTCTACATTTCAGCACTTAATGGCTCAGGTTTTAGGTGATGTACATAATTGTGAAGCCCAATTTGACAATGCGGTTGTGTTCTCAGACACATGGGAAAATCATCTACCTAATTTAGACAATGTGTTCGCCCACCTCTCACTCTCTTTATCTCGGTAAACGAGTCGGCCACGGTCTGTTCGCCCACTAGATGCTAAGCTTCAGTCCACTGTTACTTTTCCAGCACCCAAGAATTAAAAAGAGCTTTGATGCTTTCTTAGGATGACAGGATATCAGGAGCTTAATAAAGGAGTTCTGAATGCAGCAATCAAACTAGCAGGCCACTCAACCTCCTACAGTGACAACTCAATTGCTTTGGTATGGGTCATTAAAATGGTTTATGAATTCATGTAAAAAAACAAGTATCCAACATTCCCATATTTTTTATAAAATCCTTTGTTTCACACAGTCTTTGTCAGGTCTCTGATGTCTTGTTACCCATTTTAAATTTATGTATGGACTTGGATTAGTTTCTGCATTTTGATTTCCTCACTTAAAAAAAAAAATCATACATACCTCCTGCTTCCAACCCCAAATTGTTACAGAAACTTACTTACAAGATATTTGGGGAAGAACTTCATTAGTATAAGAAATTAGTATAAGATAACCTGTCTGGGGGCTGAAAGTTGCAACACTTTAAGCTGTTCCTCACTGTTGATGGGGTGAAGTAGTGGTGAGATATTTGCCAACATCAAGGCCATAGAGAGAGCACCTCCTGAAACATTTTAGGGGCAGAGGCTAAAAGACCTGGACATGGTCAACAGTGGGCCCAAAGCTTGGCAAATATCTGAAAAGATATCATTACCCAATGCTTTGGAGAACACCCCAGAGCTGCATGTTAGTGCAGCTTGGTGCTGCTGAGAACCACAGAGTCGCCCCGGTCGAGAGAACCGGCTGGTGCTCAGGTTAACAGTGCTATGTAGTAAGGGTGTGATAAGACGCTCAGCTCAACTCACGAGATGATACAGGATATTGGATTCACGAGAACGAGACGAAACAAGATTTTAACAAGATTTTTCAGGAAAACTTAAAAGATGAAACAGATGACTGGAACAAGCCTTTACTTGGACTGGAAGTCAAAAATACAACAATGCAGGTGCATTTTGAAATGATTTGCCTGATCACTGCAATTTACATATTATTATCCATTATTAACTGAACTCCTTTCATACAAATCAAATATGGAAAATAAACACAATGAAACTAACAAAAATAAATAAAACCTAGTCTTAATCTTACTGTTTTAAGTGAAAACAATAAGTGCAAACCATAAATCAAAGTAGTACACGGTCAGTGCTCAAAGTACAGATATGCTTTAGCAAGTGGAGACAGCAAAGACAGTGCAGTTTTCTCTCCACCACTTCAGAGGCCAGCTACAGAGTGGGACAGAAGCCTCTTCAGCATTCAGTTTCCCTCTCAGTCTATTCTGATCTGTTGTACTGTTTTGACTCAGCTGAGAAAGAGTCCCCCAGTAAAAGTGCTGTAGCTGTGTCTCTTGTGTCTCCGCTCCCAAAGCCCCTTCTCCTCCATGTGTAAGACAGTGAGCTCCAAGGGCCGCCCATTCTCCTTTCTCATCAGCTGTGGCCTTTAACAACAGAAAGTTTGGAGTTAACTTAAATAACCAGTCAAGAGCCCCCCTCACTCTCAACACACATATACCCTGATACTCTTATGTTTCTAAGAAGCTCACATACACATATTGCATTAATTCACTGAAGGTTTTTACAGTTGGAAAAAAAATTGAGTAATTGAGCAGGTAGAAAACATTATTACATACAGCTATTTAAAGTTACATATACCTGATTTTGCTCCAGCTGTTCGGTCTTCTTCTGTACACTCGGGAAAACAGCCTTGTGCTGGTTACGGTCCAGCTGTGGTAGAGTCCAAAACCTTGGGTCCAGTGCTGTGCACTCCAGCTCCAAGTTGTATGTGTCCCCTGGTAGAAATATTACTAAGGATCGCTCTCTTTGTATCAGCCAACATTTGGTGTCATGCTCTGTTCAATCATGCTCTTCAGTGGCACAATGAGAGACACTGTTGGGCTCTTCTCTTCACATAAGACTGTGGTGGCTGTTTTCACAGGATTTAGAAGCTTTATGAGGTCTTCAGCATCTCTGATATCGTGGCTGTCCAGTGTATTAATGGTTCAGGCACTTTGTTTTACCTCCAGGCAGGTGAGAGCTGCTGCTAAGGCAGCTTGCTGCTCCATGTAACAATATGGCGTAACTGTTTGAAGGTGCTGTTCCATCCCGTGGTAACATCCATGATTAACTTGTGTGAGGGTAGTTGTAGCATCTTCTGCTTGGACATCAACACCATGGTATCTGTTTAACTCCAATGAAAAAATGCAACCACACATCTGGCCCACCTGTGCTAACAAGTGACTGAGGCCGGCTTGCGTTACTATGTTTAAAGTGTGGCTGCAGCACTTCCATATTACAGATCAGTCACAATGGTGGCGTCATGGCTTGGCTTTTTAAGCTCCCAATCAGTAACAGCAGCTAGAAAAACTAAGGCTATATTTGCCCCGTGTGGGATTCGAGTGCGAGTGTGCAGGACAACGTTTACCATTCCCAGTCTCTACGGATTGTGTGCACTGTAATTGTATTATAGCTCTGCATACCTCTAGAAGTATTGACTGTAATCTTAATGCTTTCTGCCTCTTTCAGGATCTGAACAATCTTTGCCTTGGTCTCTTCGTAGAGGTTCGGAACTACCGCTTGAGCAAAATGAGTGTGAGGCAGGATTGTGTACTTCAGTCCCTGAACTCCGATGTCTCATCTTATTGCCATAGCCTTAGCACTTGACAATGAAAGCGGAGACACAATATATTTTTCAGTGCTGCCTGGCCTTCCAGTAATTTCTTCACAAGTGCAGCTGATTTAAGTTGAGAGCTGTGGTGGTTCTGTAGGTGTCTTTGCAGAGTGCTCATATAAGCACGGTTTTCTGATAGTGCTTGCAAACTGTTTGTGACCTGTCTGTCACCCTTTCATCATTTATTATGTCTACCGGAAAAGCAGTTTGCCACACAAATTACTTAGAAATGGTGGGGCCATCTTCTATGCTACCTTCAGATGTCATGCTGACTGCTGCTGGATACTGCTTTTCGCGTGACAAAAAATATTGTGACATTTTTATATCGAGAGATCTCGTGGCACAGGATCCGGTCACACCCCTACTACGTAGTGTTCACCAAAACACCACAACTTTCTCAGTGCTGTCACCGGCAGCCCAGTCTCTGGAGCCACTGCCCACTCTATTGCACAGGCATCGGCTCAGAACACAGCAACTGAGGAGGTGCTATATAATTTTGATGTCCCAAAACTAAATACAGTAAACCCCCACTAACTGATTAGTGTATTTACCTGCTCATACCAAAGAAAACACATTTGCATTAATTGCAGTACAGTGTATTTAGAGTTTAAAATGAAATTAAAGTGTGTTGGGAGCATATTTAGGATTTACACTATAAAAATGTTTTTTGTGAGGGGTTTACTGTACTGTTAAATATTTTGCTCAGTTCCAATGTTTTGTGTTTTTGGTATGATCTGGAAGTTCTTGCTGTAGGTGTAAATAAATCATTATTTTGGCAAATAATTCTTTTTTAACTATAAACAAAGGCTTATAGATGTTAAGTTAGACTATTGATTAATGTTTATGTATCCTATTTCACATCAAACCACCCTGACTGACTGTGTTTACATCAAAATCACTTACAAAGTAGAAATTGGAGGAATTTGGTGTAAAATAACACACTAACACACTCCTCAGTGAGTGTGAAGTGAACAAACGGGAAGCAAGAAAAATTAGATTAGTTTACTCACTAAAAGTGTTGAGCAGCTCTGTACCATCTGGTTTCTCTCTCTGGTTCTGCAAAAATGAGTTAAAATACAGTGTAAACAGAGTGAAAATGAGTTAAGGCCCTTTTCCATAGGTCTAAAGGAACTGTGCTGTATTAAATCACATTTTGATGTTCCAGTGTATCTCAGTCTGACTCAATTTTCTCCACAGTTTATAGCCGGTCGTCCCAAAACCACGTCCATGGTGTCGAACCAGCGGGAAGTTTTTCTGTCAGAGCCGCTTTTGTCACTGTTGTCTTTTATTATTTATAGTCTTGTTTGAATTTTTCCTCTACATTCTTTATCCGTGTGTTAAAACCCAAACCTACAAAACTTCACGTTTCTCACACCGTTAAAGATACATTTGTTCATTTAAATCTCCCACTCAAACGTATCTTCAGTTCAAACAGAGTCGTGCTTGAATTTCGGTGACATCCCAGTTGTTAGTAGCCACTGTTTTCTGTGCGGCCAAAAATAAACATTGGCTTCTTTCCATGTTGTGATGAAACATTTCGACCAATCAGAAAGCAGTGATGCAGTCGGCTCGGCTGCGGCCCACTTTCAGCCCTGCTGTGGAGCAGCTCGGGTGCGGTTCGCTTTATTTATAATGTAAGAACATTTGTTCACCAGACAGTTCCTTATGCCAGAGGAAAAGCACCACTCAACAACTCTCTAGCTTCAGCTCCTGCTTCTCTCTCTTTCTGTAACAGGAGTTAAACACAGTGTAAACAGAGTGAAAAACTGTTAAAAATCGCTTAACCTTTAGCTCCTGTTTCTCTCTTTATTTCTGTAAAAGGAGTTAAACACGGTGTAAACAGAGTGAAAACGTGTTAAAATCGCTTTACCTTCAGGTCCTGGTTTTCTAAAGACACTGAGTGCTGCTGCTGCTGCTGCTTCTCCGCTTTATCTGTTTTGGACCACAGTTACAGAAATAGCGCCCCCACCTGGACTGCAGGGAACTCACATCGGAACCACGTGATAACTGTGGTTTTTGAATTCCACCTGTATTCCGTAAAACCCCGCCCCCTGAACCACGATTGGCTGAAAGTGCAAATGAGCAGTCCGCTGAATGGCCGACTGAGAAGTGGTCCCCGTTACCATAGTAACCATCACTTTGTGGCCTCCAGGCGGTGAGAACAGAAGTTGTGAGGAGAGTTTTATCCCAGTTCAGCACAGAGGAACACTTTAACCTCTACTGCTAACGTGTCTGAAAGTTGAGGGGGTGGACTGTGGGTTCCCTGGATGAAAAAAAACTGTATGATACTGCAAGAGTCGAGTTTTATCCCAGTTCGGCTCAGAGAAAAGAGCTAAAGGTAAACTGATAAACACAGTTCACTGACTTAGTTAGCTTAGGGTAGTTCACATGTATCTTACCTGATGTAACATCTCCAGTTTTAAAGTAAATATTCATAACGTCACACATTCCTTTTCACAAACGTTTTACCTTCGGTAAGTTCGCTGTCGTCAGTGTAGAGCAGGCGACTATCAGGATAAAACCGAAGAACTCACCCCCACTTATTAATATTTTAAACATGTTATTTTATTGTAATTCTATACAGGAGGATGTTTTTATTCCTTGAAACTCCAAAGCTGTATTTAGTCATTTATGTGGAACTATGCAGGACCAGATTATATTTTCTTGGAGGTTAACACATTCCAATTAAACACAAGCGACTGGTGGAGCTTACAAAGAATCACAATTATTACAATTAGTTAAGTGGGTCAAGGGTCTTGTTCTTAAATGTTTAGACATCACTACTGCAGAAAAGACACCTTTCATGTTCCATTTCCTTTGGAGCTCTGGCAGATTTTCCCATTTCCGTTTCTGATTTAACCGGGGCAGTTATTCAATACCTATCATTGGTTCCTTCAACACATCACTGTCTTGTTTTCTACGGTCATTAGTTTTTCTCATTCTGCTGTTCCTAAACCAGCATTGGATGACCCTCCTCTGTACTATACAGATCAGGCTGGCTGGGGATACTAGGAATCCACTGATGTTGGCTTTCAGTGCCAACCACAAAGGCTTAGGGTGAGAAACCCTACTGCTGTAGACAAGGAACTTCACTTCATCCACGCTCATTTCCTTCTTGTATCCTTTGAAAGGTAACTACATTTTCATAATGCCCATTAGTCAGGTAACTCACTTTGTACATTATTAAAATGTCAGTTACATTTACAGCACTTAACTGAAGCTCTTACACAGAGCTATGGGGTGTTCTCCACCAGAACAGGCATCATAATGGTTTGTTGTTTCTTGCGATTTCTTGGCTTAAAAATCACATACTGCTCCGAGTTATTGTATCTGCATTTTTGTGTTGTTTCTTTTTTGACTATGCTTGGAGGTTGCTATTTGTTGTCGTGCATATAACAGAAAGAAAAATAAAAAAATTTATAGTAACCCTAGGTGTGAATTCATCCAAAATTGTAGCTTGTGAGAACTAATTAGGGATCCTGGAGGGATGTAACCTGGACTAATTTCACCAGGGCATCCCATGGTGGTCATCAGTCTCACAAACAAACAGTTCAGCATCATGTTCATACCAAGATCTTTTATTCTAATAAGATTCTCACACAGATTTTAAACCAGCCAGCTAGCCAGAGTGCCCTCCATACACACTTAATTCTGACCCTCTTACCATACCACATCATTTTGTCTGCATATAGTTGCTCTACTAAGCAAGACTAACTTTTATTCCTATGACTACATACTACACACTGAATATATACAGAATATATACAGTGCCTAAATATATACAAGTAAACCCAATATATTTTTTTAAAAATCACAAAAAACCTTTAAGCTAATTAGTGTAGTTTATCACATCCTCATCCTCACAATCTTTCATTACTAAGGTAATGCTCATGTTTTATTTCTAATTACTAAATATGGGTCTCAATCCCAGGACTGTTAGTAACAGAGAAGAATTTCATGCTGTTCACACTGTGATGTATGGTGTGTTCACTGAACACTCTACAGTTATTCTGAGAGACATTTTTAGATTTATGTACAGTGGTGGTATGCACCACTTACCAGAAAGTTAAGTCACTGAAGATACCAAGGTAAGAAAATTCGTACTACTTAATGGAAAAGATTATCTCTTAATAAATCAAGAAGCATTTAAACCCTCTGTTTACCCATCTAACACATTTTGCACACATTGGTAGCAGGAGTTTCCATGGACCTAGTTCCATGCCAGCAAGACTTCTGCTTTGTTCTACACAGATCATAATAGATAATAGACAAATTGGAAAATATTTCAATGTACTTGGTCCAGCAACAAAACATACAAATTCATTTTCTGAGTTCAGTCTGCAGCTCAAAGTAATCAAAATTCAAGTATTAACCCAGCTTAAATTTTACTCTCCCTCTTAATGCATTTTCATTAACTTTACACTACAGCGATGCTGTTTCTCTCCTGTGCGAATGCACTGCGTTTGTTGAGAGACAAAAATGGAACCTCGGGTTAAACTTTTCCCCACTCTGTGCTGTTACTCTCCTGTGTGAATGCACTGGTGTTCTTTGAGGGAACTGCTCTTTCTAAAACTCGTCCCACACTCTGAGCAGTGCTAGGGTTTCTGTCCTGTGTGAATGTGCTTGTGTTTTCTGAGGGTACTCCTCTCTCTAAAACTCTTTCCACATTCTGCACAGTGATACGGTTTCTCTCCTGTGTGAATGCGCTGGTGTTCGTTGAGGTAACTGCTCTTTCTAAAACTCTTCCCACACTCTGAACAGTGATAGGGTTTCTGTCCTGTGTGAATGCGCTGGTGGTGTTTGAGAGTACCACTCTCTCTAAAACTCTTTCCACATTCTGTGCAGTGATATGGTTTCTCTCCTGTGTGAATGAGCTTGTGGCGCTGGAGAGAGCCGTGTTGACTAAAACTCTTCCCACACTCTGAGCACTGATACAGTTTCTTTCCTGTGTGAATATGCTGGTGTTCTTTAAGACTTTTTGGCACAGTAAAACTCTTCCCACACTCTAAGCACAGATATGGCTTATCTCCTGTGTGGACGCGCTGATGTGTTTGGAGACTGCTCTGTACAGTAAAACTCTTCCCACAATCAGAACAGTAGTAAGGTTTCACTCCTGTGTGAAGGAGCTGGTGGCGTTTGAGGGCACTGTACGCTCTAAAGCTTTTCCCACACTCTGAGCAGTGATACGGTTTCTCTCCTGTGTGAATGCGCTGGTGTAGCTGGAGAGAACTCTGGTGAGTAAAATTCTTTCCACATGCTGAGCAACGATAGGGTTTCTCTCCTGTGTGAATGCGCTGGTGTTCTTTGAGGGAACTGGTCTTTCTAAAATTCTTCCCACACTCTGAACAGTGATAGGGTTTCTGTCCTGTGTGAATGCGCTGGTGGTGTTTTAGAGTACCATTCTCTCTAAAACTCTTTCCACATTCTGTGCAGTGATATGGTGTTTCTCCTGAGTGAATGAGCTTGTGGCGCTGGAGGGAGACTTGTTGACTAAAACTCTTCCGACACTCTGAGCAGTGATACAGTTTCTCTCCTGTGTGAATATGCTGGTGTTCTTTAAGACTTCTTAGCACAGTAAAACTCTTCCCACACTCCAAGCACAGATATGGCTTCTCTCCTGTGTGGACGCGCTGATGTGTTTGGAGAGTACTCTGGTCAGCAAAACTCTTCCCACAGTCAGAACAGCAATAAGGTTTGAGTCCTGTGTGAATGAGCTGGTGACGTTTGAGGGCACCGTTCACTCTAAAACTTTTTCCACACTCTGAGCAGTGATAAGGTTTTTCTCCAGTGTGAATGCGCTGGTGTTCCTTGAGGCTTCTTAGGACAGCAAAACGTGTCCCACAGTCTGTACAGCGATACGGTTTTTCTCCAGTGTGAATGCGCTGGTGTTCTCTGAGACTTCTTAGAACAGTAAAACATGTCCCACACTCTGTACAGCGATACGGTTTCTCTCCAGTGTGAATGCGCTGGTGTTCTCTGAGAATTCTTAGAACAGTAAAATTCTTCCCACACTCTGAGCAATAATACAGTTTCTCTCCGGTGCCACTGTGTTGGTCCTGTTGTGAAGTACTCTGATGACTGGGACTCTTCACACATTCTTTTCCTTTCTTTTTTTGTGTTTGTCTATGAGATGTGCTGGTATGAAGAGGAGCAAGAGATGTTTTTACAGATATGGACCTTTTGGACACCATATTTTCACACACAGTCACTTGTAATATGAATGGTTTGGTGTATTCCTCTTGAGGTTTTAAGGTGGAAAGTAGACACGGGAAGACTTGAAGCATATGGTCATTCAATTCTGTAGGGGAAAAAGTTAAATTCAGTGAAAAAGTACTAACAAAAAACATTTGATGAGTTATTAAAGTGGTCAAATGCATGTGAAATTTACAATATAATGTTTAAGCATTTTAATCAAGTTAATTTGATCTAATTCCATGTTCAATGCTGTACTGCAGTGCTTCTTGACAAATAGGTTGATTATTTATTACAAGTCCTGCTTTTTGTGAGCATACATGTTGTGTACCTAAATAATAGAGGCAAAATGCTACCACTTCTTAAATTAATTTGGAGATCACAAAAGCCCCAGGAACTCCAGGGATTGCCATACTGAGCATCAGGCAGTGGAGGGCATGTAGGCAAAAGTGAGGATGCTGGCCTGGTATTCTAAGCAAGGCCAAGGTGGGTGCCTCACGGGGCCGGTTAACGCTGGCGCAAGAGGGGGGAACGCCCCGTCATACAAACGCCTTGCCCCCTTAAATCAAACTTGTAGAAGCTGAGAAAGAAAATAATAGATTACCCACAAATTGAATATGGACAAGCTGTATTACAGTATCTAAAAAATCCACTAGAAAAGGCACAAATGAGATGATGGGTTTCACCTCTTGTTCGCTCTTTCCCTCCATGCTCTGTTGGTGTGCAGAGATGCCCAGTCCCCCTCCCCCCAGCTAAACATCCAATCACTGTTAGTATGCAAATGAGCCGGTGTCAGGTTTCAGCTGCTACACCTGGAGGCTTTGAGGAAGCAGCAAGTCTCTGTCCTCAAAATCATAGTGACTCATTAACAAGTAAAATACATCTATATTTTTACAGTCAATGGGGGACTAGTACATTGTTCTTCAAAGTTAAAATATTCTGTTGTGTTCTACAAATTAGTACAAATTGTTATTTTATTCTTACTTTCATATTGCAACTTTATTTTACAATTAGACCATTCAATTAACCCATTTAATCCCAAATTTAAATATATATATATATACAGATCATTACTCACTATTTGAATTTTTTTACATTTCATGGTAAAGTAGGTAAAGGTTTTATGCTTGGTCACAATAGAGACCAGTGGGATAATGTATATACTGAATTTTTTATATAGAATATATATACAGTATATACAATTTTTTACATGCAAAGATATGGGGTTTGTCACAATTATGACATCTCATTATGGACCCATGCATTGTGTTGATTGGCCAGTGAGAAGGTTTGTCATATCTTGCCTGATCATATCCAGAACCTCACTCAAAGTAAAAGTAAAATAATAATTTAAAAAAACACTGTAGAAAATTAGGCATAACAATGTCTAATTACTGTGTGTATGTATAAATCTAGACAATCACTGGTCACTATTGTTGCCGTTAACATGTTTACTTATTTTATGACAACACTGGAGTTCTAGCTATCAATACTAGACATCTTAAAGATAATGTGTACTAAAAATAATTGTCCTGTTTTTACATTAACGTACTTTACCAACCTTTTGTTTGGGGGCTTTGATGTAGCCATCCTTTTCTCATGGTTCAGCCAGAGAGTAAAAATCTCTGATCATGTGACAATTTATCCTAAAGGTGTGACACTTCACATATTTCACTGAGACCTTTTATTTTTTGAATATGTGCAGAAAATACATTGATATTTAATACAGAAACATTTTTAGGGCCTTATCGATAATAAAGTTATTTTGGGGGGTTTTTTGGCACTATTGTGTCCGGCATTCAGATAGCTGTTAATGGAATTTATTTTTAAAAAAACGAATCTCCACTGAATCCTTTTCAAGAAAGATTTATGTGTGTTTGTTTGCAGTTTGCATTCTGGAGTCACTATGTCTGTAGATGACTTCAGTGTCATCAAACTATTTGTCATGCATGCTGTAGGAAAGTCTGCTGTTGTCACAGCACAAACATAAGAATCGGGTGCCTACTATTTTATATAATGATACCATAGTGTTCTTGTGTTATTATTCAGACAACTTGCTGTTTTCTGTAGGACACCCTGGTACATAAGTGTTGTTTTTTTTTAAAGAAATACTGGATTTTGACATCAATATTTCAAAACCTTGTGGCTTAAAAGATAGAGACTTACTGTAAATTAGAAAAATGTTGGGCATGACCCAAAGTTTAGAAGACTGCCTTTGCTACCCCCATGGGCCTATATCAATTTGAATGTATGCTGTTTGGTTTGTGTAATGCACATGCGATGTTCCAGCAGCTCATGCAACAATGTTTGGGTGAGCAAGTGCATGATTATTTACTGATATTTCTGGATGATGTGATCGTGGACTCCTCTGATTTTAGGTCTTACCTACGTCACTTGGAGAACGTATTCTGCCGCCTAGAGACCCATGGGTTGAAATTACAGCCAGAGAAGTGCAGTTTCTTTCAGCAGCCCGTCTGTTACCTGGGCCATGTCGTGAGTCAAGATGGTGTGACCACTGACCCCGAAAAGACTGACGTGGTGCAAGGCTGGCCCCAGCCAATGACTGTGAGGGGGGGGCAAGGTTTGATGTGTTTACTGACCATCGGCCTCTTTTACATTTAAGAACTGCTAAGTTAGGAGCTGTGGAGCAGCACTGGGCTTGGCAGTTGGCCTCCTTCAAGTTTGATCTCCGGTACAAGCCTGGCTGAGAACATCAAAATGCTGATGCCTTGTACCACCGTCCAGAAAGGTCATTGGTGGGATAAATAGGGGACCAGTGACAAGGGGAGACATAAGCAGTATCCCGACATGGCCCAGGTATGTGAGTGGGTGCAGGCGGGGAGACAGCCCACCCTGGTGGAGAGGAAAGCCCTGTCGGGGGCAGGTTAATGCCTGGTGGAAAGCTGGAGTGATCTCTGAGTGACCCAGGGGATGCTACAACACTGCTCTAGGAGGGGTGGAGAAGAGCAGTGGAGAGTGGTGGTCCCTGAGTGTTAACGGCACCAAGTGTGGAAAGAATATCATGCGGCGTTGGGGCATGCCCGAGGATGGCGGATGGTGTCCGCCTTACAAGACAGAATACACTGACCTGGCCTGCGGAAGTAGGTGGAGCAGTGCCTGACTGGAAGCCAGGTTAAAGGTGAGTCCCCACCCTTGGGGGTTATTGCTGCCAGTTACTCTTGGGAAGTGCTAGCAGTGGACTACTTGTCCTTGGGACGGCCAGGTGATCCATATCCATATCTTTTGGCAGCTATAGATGTGTTCTCTAGCTTTGCTTTCGTAGTGCCCACGTGGGACCAGACAGTGACCACAATCACCCGGGTGATCTGAGACGAGGTTAATCGGCGGCACGGGTGTCCAGAAAGGCTGTTGGCAGACCAGGGACCAGCGTTTGGGTCCCAGGTGATTCAAGAATTATGAGCCTTGTATGGATGTGTCAAAGTGCGAATGACCCCGTGTCACCCGCAGGGAAATGGGGCATGCAAAAGATGGAATCAAACGATATTGAAGCTCCTGAGTTGGTGCAGACCCACAATAGCACTCCACACAGTAGCACCGGCCTGTCCCCTTTTTGGGTCCTGTTTGGACGCCAGCCATTTTTCCCTGTGGACCAGCAGTGCTGAATGAGCGATTTTGCCCCATGGTGTGGGTACAGGAGCACTGGAACCGGCTGTGGAGGGCTCAAGGTGTCGTTGACAAGGTGCATGGTTGGCACTGGGGGAACGGGTCTTGGCGTGAAACTTTCGCCGGCGGGTTGGAGGTAAGGTAGCCTCGTTTGGACAACCTAGCCAGTGGGTGGTGGTGAAGGAGCGGGATCTCGGGGGACCTTTAAAAAGGGCTGCCACCCGTGTACACCATGCTCGCTTGGGGGGAAGAACAGCACGCCAGTTTTCTCAGAATGGACCAAACATTTGGACCTTTTCAGGCTGCTGCATTAGTTGGACTGCCCAGGCGAGAGGACCTCATAAGAGTGGAAGCGCTCGCTTCCTAGTCCAGAAGAGTATGAGGCCAAGGGCAGCAGCTAGCGGTTAGCAGCTAGCGTGTCTTTGTCTGTTCTTCCTTCGAGTTTGATGGGGGGGGGGTGGGGATGTGGTGGCCCAGGGTATAAGTTTGATTTACTTTTCTTGTCTTCTGTTCATTTCAGTATTATTATATTCCTTGCTGTGCTCTCTATTTATCTTGCTGTGGATGCATTTGTGCTTGCTGTGGGCTGTCACAGGTGAACCAGGTGGTTATACCAGAGGGCCCTAAACCGCTACAGTGTATACATATCCGTTGTGAGAGACTGGAATAAACCTGTAAAGTAAAACACCTACCTGTGTAGGTGTCTATCTATTTGCTTGTATGACCCAGAGATCCTAAAGAGTGTAAATCAAACTTACCTTTGGGGAAAAAAAGTAATTTAACAACTGGGGTCTTTTCACCCTAGGCCATTACAGAAATGTGGCTGAATTTACGTTAATATTTATGTTAAAAACTTTAAATTATATTTTTTAGAACTTAGAACTAGGATCCCTAAAAAACCGTAATACTACAAAAAAGCAGAGAATATTTGCAGTTTCCGCCTTATTGTGGGGATTTCCGCATACGTATATCAGTTAGGTACACACCCACACACACACACAACCACACCCAGGACATGATGAAAAGTGAAAAAAAAAGATTCAGTTATTCCAAACGCTAATTACTATGACAATATGTCTATGCTTTTATTGTTCTTGTTATTTAATCACTTCTTACATATTAACAAATATTATCTGCATCTCCTACAGCCAGCTTAATAAAATGTGAGAATTTTAGGATTTTTGTAAATGAATGAATGAATGTACTGAAGACACCTAAAGGCACCTGATAATGATAACTGATAATGAAACACTTTTGAAACAAATTTACACGGAGTAAACAAGTGTATACATTAGTCTTTTTAAAAAATTGATTAATTATTTATATATGTTATTTCCCGTCCTTTCTTTTTTTATTTATTTTTTTATTTCATTTATTGTCACCGGATCGACTTAAATGTTAATTCGGTCTCTTTTTTCGTTTGTTTGTTTATTAAAGGGCATCCTCCACACACTCTAGACAGACTAAAATGTTAATTTAATCTCCTGCACAAAAATACACGTCATTTTTGTTTATGTTTATTTGTAAGTTTATGTTTTTTGGCTCGGGTTGACTTTAGTTTTCTTCTCGTCTACCAGCACGAAATGGCGTCGGTTGGGGGTAAGTGTATATTCAACCTAAAAACTGAATTAAAACGGGTCTGGGTTACATCGTGCGGCCTTTTTGTAGTTTAATTTTCCTCATTACATGTTTATTTTTTACGTATAACTTTCTATCTTCAGTTTACAAAGTTGGAGAAGTAACGGTCTTTGGGCGCGTCCCTATTCCCACACTGCAGCACTCGGAGCACTGATTTACTCTCTACACTCTATGGGCCGAGTGTTCACTTTTAAGATCACTAGTTAGGGTTCAAGTGTGCAGTTTGTAACAGAACCCTCTTCAACCGCACCGGCTTATTAAACATTCAGAACAAACCAGGTTAACGGCGGGGACAAATAACTAAATATATTGATTAATAACTAGTTGTTATTGTGTTGTTTGGTGTTGCGCGTTCATTTTTATCAATGTTATCAATATGCTTTGCTTAAGGAATACTCATTCATAAAAAAGACTAGGTCACCAACAGGCACACCGGTTCTTCATTACAGAAACAGAATCTGAAATAAAATACCATAAGATAATGGAAGAGATACATAAAACTAAGTTGAAAATGCAGTAGAAAATTGACAGCACAATAGTGCAAACGTTGAAAGTCTTTCAGGAAGCCTGGAAAACTATTCCTCAACTGTTCCTTAAAAAGTCTGGATTATTGGAAGCAAAATAACGTGAAAAAATGAAGGGGGGCTCAAGATTTGTGTACAGTATTGCATGTATGATGTTTGCATGCTACATATCGTTACCAGGAGAAAATAACATGTAACTGGTCTTACAGATCCAGTACTCCTTCGGGGGAAGAGCAGTCTGGACCACCCTCCTGATAGTAAGTGACACAGCGTTTCATATTCTCTGGAGTTACATACTGCATTATGTTCATTGCATTAAGTGTAGATGTTGTTCAAATACCAGATTCACACATATAGATAGCAGTTCACTGCACTATACTATGTTATGTGATCGTACAATGCATACAGATGTTCAATCAAACAAACATTGCCTTAAATGCCTTTCAGGTCAATTCAGGGTAAGTCAAGTCAAGGGTTATTGTCATTTCAGCCATCTGCACAGTGCACAGTGAAACCAAACAAGGTTCCACCAGAACCACAGAGCAACACAAGACTACACAAGATTGGACAGGACTACACAGAGTGCAAAACAAAAGTGCAAGGCTTTAAAATGCACAAGTGATCAATACAATATTACAGGACAGGACAGAGTACACTGCAGCCAAAAGGAGCAGAAACAGTTCTGAAAGTAAAGTATCCCAACATGGCCAAAGCTTACCGAACACATTATTATTTGCATGAGTGGCTTTGCTCAGGGAAGTGTTGAAAAAGATGGTGATGGGTGCACAGAGTGTTGTGCTTTTCACTCGCGTAAGTTTTGTTCATCAAAGAGATATTGATCGAATACAGTTAGAGAAAACACATCATAACTGTGTCCGAAAAGTGCACTCGTTCACTACACAGTGTTTGCTGTATAGGGGGCTACCTAGTGAACAAGAGGAGGTGACGTTTAGTAAATGTTGGACACTCGGGATGTTACGTGTTTACAAACTGTTGCTTAAATAGTGCGCGGGATCTTGGCAGTTTATCTCTGTCGTATAAACACACATCTCATCTCTCTAGTTCAGACACAGCCCGCACCTGAGGCGGTGTCTGGGGGCACGGTAACAGATAGATCCGTCCGGGGGATACTACCAGAGCCTGACTGGCCACCGGGTATACCGGACATTTACCTGGTGGGCCGATGTAAATTTTGGGCGGGCGAGGTAGTTTTGAGCCGGCGCGGAATCATGTCAGGCGGTCCGGATCGCGGCTTAAAATGCCTGGGCCGATTTTTTATTCCAGTCCAGCCATGGGTACTACTGTCCTCCACGGAGAGAGAGAGAGGGAGAGAGAAAGTGCTGGTGTGACTGAATCTCCTCCGAAGCTCCATTTTCCCCGTCTCTCCTCCCTCCGCCTCGCTCCTCTTCTTGACTTTCGTGGGATAAAAGTAATGTGCAGTGTGTCCGAAATGTACACTCATTCACTATGTATGGCACGGTAACGCCACTACAAAAAGGCTAAATCACTACATAGTGCCCTATATAGTGAACGAGTGCACTTTTCGGACACAGCTAATGAGTCTGAACCCTGGCAAATTTAATAGTGAGATTGTGATATAAAGTACTGTGTAAAACCCATCCACTCAAGCCATTTATTTCAGCAGTGGGTTTCGTTCTGTCAGCAAAAACACAAGTCAATAGTAATACAAATGCAAACAAAAAAAGAAGTAAAAAGTACAAAAAATTCTAAGTAGTAGGCCTAGTTGATATTTCGTGACTTGGTTAGAAAAACACTGGTTCAGCCTCCAACCTCCAAACCGGGTATTTGATTGGAGTAATATAGTAAACCTACAGTAAACCCCCAACATTCATGGGGGTTACATTCCAGGAGCACCCATGAATTGTGAAAAATCACAGATTTGTGATGTGGTAAAAAAAAAAATTTCAAATGCCTAAAACTTTTGCACAGAACTGTATTTTAATTAATATATTAATATATTTTTCTCTTTCATTAATGCAGTGAGAATTGTGCTGCTTGGGAAGAACTGCCACGAAAACAGGAGAGTGGGGAACTTCATACTGGGAAAAGATGTGTTTAATACTGAAGCTCCTCGTCGCCCTAAGCAGGGAAGCGAAGAAGCCAGAGAAAAAGTGGACGGAAAAAACATAACACTCATCATAGCTCCTCTCCTGTTTGATACTAAACTCTCTTATGAGGAACTGTTTGATCGAGTGGAAGAGTGCATGTGTCTGTGTTTCCCTGGACCTCACATTATAGTGCTGGTGATCGAGCCAGGAGACTTCACAGAGGAAGACAGAATCCAACTGGATTACATCTTCAGATCTTTGTTTGAGGAGGCATGTAAATACACCATGGTTCTGACAACACATGAACCACAAATAAGCAGCAGTGTGGATGAAGTTGATGAGAATATTTATCGAGAGATTATTGCCAAATGTGGCGGTCGGCATTTTGACTTGAGAAGAAGATTCAGTCTTTCTGCTCTTTTGGAGAAGATGAAGGAGATGATTGAAGAGAATAGAGGGGGGTACCTTGAGTGGGAGGAGTTTGTGACTGGTCCACCTGCAGCAGAACAAGAACAGAATGGGCAAACAACAACACAGAGAATTTCTACACTGGGAAAGTTGGGGAAAAAAATTAAACGTAAGCAGTTTTATTAATTAACAATTCGCAATAGTTTTGCTCTTTGTTTGCATAATTTTACAAGATAATAATATTATAATAAATAAAATATTTGAATTGTTATACAACTGTAATGGGCTTCAACCAGTTTGGGAGATGCAGGTAAATATGGAAGCCAATAACTGATGAACACTAATCAGTCATTGCAGTAAAATCACATGCCTAGTACTGTGTAGCCCTCTGCGGTCTCCTGTATGCAACAGCTCCCCCACCACAGCAGCTGCGAAACAACCATTATGGTGACCTGCCCCATCCTTTATGGCCGATGAGGTAACGGTGGAGCTCAGAAGACTGCAACCAGGAAAAGCATTGGGCCCAGATTGTGTGTGTCCAAAACTCTTGAAGGACTGTATCTCAGCTGTCTGAGCCCTTACAGTGGCTCTTCAGAATCAGTCTACAACTAGGAAGGTCCCAGTGTGGTGGAAAACATCTCATACTAGTTCCCCAAGTTGGAAGCTCACTCATGGACTGGACCCTCTCCAATTTGCCTACCAGGAGCACATCAGAGTGGAGAACTCAGGCTGCATAGGACCCCCACATACCTGGAGGAATCAGGATGTTTTGTGCGAATCTTATTTATTGCCACAAATAAGCAAAAAAAGGCGGAGGATATTTGCAGTTTCCGCGTTGTGGGGATTTCCGCGTAAAAGTTCGGTTCTATGTTTGGTTCTCCGTGTGTCACTGAATCCGCGAGACCTAATCCGCGTAAAACTGGGGGATTACTGTATTTGGGAAGGTGGAGACATTAGAAAAAGGGTGGATACTTGAATATTTAACAATTTTTCCTGCAATCCGAGTAAGAGGTGTTGTATCCTAAGGGTTTATATAATTTGACTGTAAGGTTAGTTGGATCATTCTTTAATAATTACACCAGACCACGAGGCCGTTTCATTCTTTAATTCTTTAAAAACTGTCCATAGCCGTCCTGTTTTCCAAATCATCCCCACCCTTGATACATCCGGTTATTGCTGCGTCATCTGAGAATTTCTAGCAGACCTCAGTTTTGTACTGGAAGTCAGATATGTACAGGGCAGTGGCGGCTCCTGGTGAATATTTTTGGTGAAACAAACCACCCTTCATCCCCGGTGCACGCCGTGAAACAAACTCAGTCCCTCGTTGAACCCTGGGCGGCTTGATTTACATGCCCTAAGTACCTACTTCACCTCCATGTTCTGCTGTTGCTGCCTCACAATCTGATCAGTGGCGTTTCTATAAGACTACAGGTGAAACAGTGTTTCACCAAGAATACATTTTTTTTATTGGTGTGAAACAAAATGCTCATAAAATTAGGTTCCTCTCCTAATTTCAGCTCCTCAAGGTGCTGGTCAAAAATATGAAACAACTTCATAAGCTAACAAGCTAATGCCCTTTCTTCTGTGCACTCATATACAAATAATAAAATATAAAATAAAAATAAATATTATTCATAAATACTAGAAAATAATTTGTTACATGTTATGTATGAAGCTTCATTCTCTCAGTGCTCTGAAGCTCAGTGCTCAGTACAGAAAATTGAATGAAGTGTAAACAAAGGCTGTGGCCTTAAGTCAGTCATTTGGAAGCAGAGAACTACCCTATCACAGTAGGCAGTCACGTGTTTCACGGCTGGGACTTATATACCATTAGAGTCCGTTGAAAGCTGGAAACCATGAGCCGTGGGGATCTGAGAAGATTTGCATTGGAATGAACAAAGCACCAGTGAAACATGTTTCACTGAAATTCTCTGTTTCACCACAGCTGGGGGTGGTGCTGTTTCACGTTTTTTACCAGAGCTGAAATTAGGAGATCAACCTTATTTTTATGAGCATTTTGTTGTTTCACAGCAATAAAAAAGTGATAGTTATGAAGTTTTTTGTATTATTTTTCTTCTTGTAGTCTTATAGAAACCACCACTGGTACCGGGTGAAAAGGAACTTTGCTGTGTAGTTCCAGTGCCACGCAGC
>JBBPCY010072828.1:0-10747 GCA_037974405.1 Brachyalestes nurse
AGACAGGGAGAGATAGGGAGAGATAGAGAGACAGACAGACAGAGAGAGGCAGAGAGAGAGAGAGAGAGAGAGAGAGAGAGAGAGAGAGAGAGAGAGAGAGACAGCGAGAGACAGAGAGAGAGAGAGACAGCGAGAGACAGAGAGAGAGAGAGATGGAGGGACAGAAAGGAATAAAGAATGTGCTGTTGATGCACCCTGGGCTGGACTGGAGTGTGTTTCGGCGTGACGCGTTATTTATTAACGGAGGAAAAACTGTTGCAGGACTGTTGCTCTTGAGTGAGAGCCAGACTGTAATTACGCGGTTGTTCCTGCGCTGAGAAAAGAAATGCTTTAAATTTGCTTGATTCAGTAGCGCATTACTTCCACAGGAATAAAATACAGGCCTCATTCCATCAACCCAGCCCAGCCAGAAGCACATAAAGCGAGACTTAAACCGGAGTGGACGTCAGATGATTTACTCAAGGGGAAATGATGTATTTCATTTTGTTTAAATCAAAATTCAGCGCACCGTTTGGTGTGTGTTTTATACAGCTTGACCTCTGTGTCACATGTCCTTCTTGATTTAAGCAGTGAGCTTCAGCATGATTCAGTCACACTAGTCATTAGGAAATGACTCTGTGTTTCATTTAATCTCAAAATTAATAACAAATTAAATTTTACAAATTAAATCGAACAAATTAACTTCTAATTTTTTTCTTTTTTGGTGATTTTACATTTTTTTCAAAGAATACACTACCTGTTTACAACTCAGGAACATCTAGTCTTCTGAAATTTGATATTTTTTTCTTTTTTTTTTTTCTTTTAATGTTATTATAACTGATTTGTTCCATGGCTGTGGGTTCAATTGTTGTTAAAAGTTTATAAAACAGAATGGATGTCAAATTATGTAAAAGAAATGACATCACAAAAGCAAAGCTATTTTTGCAGTTAGGTTAGAGAATTAATGGGATTTTCTGACCTGGTTCAAATTCTTGCACTGTATATAAAGAGGACAGTTTAGTTTTCTGTGACATGCAGCTTTTAATGACCCCCTAATGACTCTTCCTACACTGGAAAAAAGTACTGATATAAGGAATGATTTCACCATCATTGCACAATTCAGTACAGGAATCAAGTGATGTGACACTGATTGTATATTGTTGTTCAGTGCATTGTGGGGTGTCCCTGTCTCTCTCTGTCTCTCTCTATGTGTGTCCCTGTCTCTCTCTTTCTGTCTCTCTCTCTCTGTGTCCCTGTCTCTCTCTGTCTCTCTCTCTCTGTGTCCCTGTCTCTCTCTGTCTCTCTCTCTCTGTGTCCCTGTCTCTCTCTGTCCCTGTCTCTCTCTGTCTCTCTCTCTCTGTGTGTCCCTGTCTCTCTCTGTCTCTCTCTCTGTGTGTCCCTGTCACTCTCTGTCTCTCTCTCTCTGTGTCCCTGTCTCTCTCTGTCTCTCTCTCTCTCGTTGAAGTTCAAGTTTATTCATTTATTTAACACATTATACTACACAAGATGTAATTTAATGTGCTTTACAGAAATAGAGAATTAAATAAACCAAAACAGAATAAAACAGATTAAGATAATGAGAGAGATACAAGAAATAAAAGAATACATAAAAGAAAATGGAAAGTGCGGTAGAAGTGCAAATATGTAAAAGAAGGCGGAAAGCTGTGTCCCATATAGGCAGGTGAGCATGTGTGGGCCTGGACATTCTTCCCAGCTTCTATCAGTGACCAGGCTGGGCAACAGGAGATAAGTCACCGAGGTCTGCTCTTCCTGGCCTTAACCCTTTAATGTCAGTACTAAAAAGCTGCTGTTTCTTCTCGATTCCTACTTTTCTCAAATAGCATGATTACTTAATTTTACGTATTTGCTACCATTTTGCGCAATAAGACATGTATGTATAGGAATATACTTCAATTTTCCCTGTTTTACCTTTATTTTAGTATGAAAAAACACCTCTACTAAAAACAACTGCTACTATGATGAAAGAAATCATAAAAATGCCCTACTAACAATGAATTCTGAACAAAACGTTTGAAGCATATCCAACAATAAAGGCAGCATGGAGCTTCTTTTATATAGTGATGTACTCGTTAATACAGAGAAAGCTTGCGAATACATTTAACTTTAGACACCAACTACTCTAGGGGGCAGATTATAATGAGTTAAATGGAGTGAGGTGGGAGGTCAGTGGGAAATATAAGAGAACCTTGCCAGGGGTTCATAATCTCACACACACACACACACACACACACACACACCATGCTTACCAGACTGACTTGTTTGCTCCTTTGGGTGGCTTGTGGTGAGTACTGTACCAGCTAATGCGGATGGACAGGGTAATAAGACCTTTACCTATGAGGATTACGTGTAATTGTAGGTCACATATTCTCCCATGCATTAGAGGCTAATATTAGCTGGAAATACTCTTTCGGGGGTTCATCAAATTTGTAATATCTTTCATGGATGTTTGAGACAATGTGATTTTCCACGTTCTGACACAAATTGCCTGCTCCTGTGGCCAGTAGTTCTACAGTTGACCACATGAGTAGAACTACTGACCACTGTGTGTTTCGCTTCATTGTTTATTCATTTGCCGAGGACTGCTCGGCGTGTGAGCATGCGAAGACAGTCAGATGCGTGTGTCTCACGCTCATTGCTTGAGACTTGAGAGCCCTGCATCCCGGTGTTATTTAAAGCTATGTTGTTGTCTTAAGACAGAGATTCTCTCAGGTTATGCATTTTCTATTCAAAAGTAAGTTTTGTTTTTATCTCACAGCTTTTAAAAGTGTAACAGAGTTGAGAAAAAACAAATAAACAAAGCCTTCTTTGTGTTTATTATATATTATATATTGGGTTGACTTAGAATTGCGATTAATCGCAATCAATCTCGATTATTTTTTTCCAGGTTTGCGATTAACTAGTTAATTTTAATTAATCGCTTTACAGCCCTAATATTAATATATGTGTGTGTGTGTGTCTCGGTGTGTGTGTTTGAACATATATATGTGTGAGCCTGCTGCAGTATGTATTGTGACTGCTCCATGTATTGTCTTCGTATTATTGTGTTTAAAACATTTTTTTCTCAGTTTTCAAAAGTTATTTCAGTTTATGTAGTATTAGTACGGTCTGCCCTTTCTAAACATGCTGGTAGAGAGAGTTATTTCACTGTTTCTTGTATATATTGTGTTTTAAGTGTGCACTGTTTCTGGATTTGAAACACTTGCACATTTAGTGTAATGGTCCATTAGACGTCTGGTCTGTGGTGGTCCTACGGTGGTCCCCAAGGTGGACTGTGATGCACGGGGCTAGAGGCGCTACATTAGGTGACTGTAAGCCTACAAAGCAGGTCGGTAGTGCTGTGTTTCCACAGAGGGTTTCTTTCTACCAACAAAAACGCAACTGAACATTAAAATAAATGCAAACAAGCAAGAAAGCATTAAAACACATTAAGATTTCTGTTGCTGTTTTGTGAGCTGGTTAGAAGAACACAGGTTTGATTCCAGATTTCTGCTTGATGTCTCCAGTCATTGTGTGGATTTATAAAATATCATAAGCAACGCACCTCATTTAATCTAAGGAAGTAAAAAGAGCCAAACCGGATATTTGATGGAGCTACAAGTAATTCTGGGCTTCCGTGAGGAAAGATGTCTGGAAATGGTTAAACAAACACATTCGCATACATGAAACCCCTGTTTACTGTATTAATGTTATATTTGTTGTAACACTAACCTAACACCGCTGGCCAGTAGTAAACAGCTTTTAAGTACGACTTTTTCAAGACTTTTGCACAGTACTGTACATAGTAGATGTTTCTAACGAAATGGTAAATACAAGTATAATAAATGCCCAATTCCTCAGTGTTTAACTTCATGTTTGTCCTCTAGTTTACGGATGCGGCACTCCTCAGGTGGAGCCCATCAGTAACAGAGTGGTGAATGGAGAGGAGGCAAAGCCCAACAGCTGGCCCTGGCAGGTATATCATCATCATCATCATCATCATACATTTCCATTTCCATTTACGTTTATGGCGTTTAGCAGATGCTCTTATCCAGAGCAACGTACATCAGTGCTCAAGTAATCCCCAGCAGTACAGTCACTTGACTAAATACTTAGACTATGTTAGACTCTGTGTGCCCAAAATCACACACTTGCACACTTTTAGTGCTCGATTTTAGTGCGTAGTATGTTCACACTGACACTAAGCTAAAAGTCAGTGCACTGAAAGTACCCGGATGGTGCACTGAAAACTGGCAGAAAACGCAGTGCAGAACGATGGACACTACGCGCACTAAACGAACGCCATTTTGACTGCGTAGCGGAAAGGGGAGGGACTTTGGACAAGTTTTCGAAAATGAAAAGCGGCGGCCAACAATGAAATGCCGGTGCAAGCCCAAACGGAGGCAACTAAACAAAAACAACAGCAAATAAAATCACGAGGAAATTCATTGTGTAAACAAAAGCCGGCAGATATTTTGGCGGACTGGAGAATCGTGATCCATCACTTCCGCTACGTGCAAAACATTAGTGTGCCATTTAGGAAAGCACTTCTGTCTTCCTTTTGTCACAAAATTTAAAAGTAAACAATCATATTCTTATTGTTTTCATGGCCAATTTATTTGACTGCATTACAAGATATTGTGTGTTTTTGTGTGTGAATCTATAGATCTCGATGCAGTTTAAACATGGCACTCGCTGGTACCACACCTGTGGAGGAACTCTAATTGCTCCACGCTGGGTTCTGACCGCTGGACACTGCATCTTGTGAGTCCACACTGGTTGTTAAACAGTGTGATGTGACATTGCTAGTGGTGGAATTAAAAGATTGACCATTCTTTCTGTTAAAGATCCTAGATCTCCATGCGTCATGAAACATTTGCTACCTTCTGTTTAAAATACTGAAATGTGTTGAAAGTGTTGCTTGTACACTTTCAATGCAAACCATATTTGAGAAAATATTTGAGATAAACACACTTTATCTGGATAGACCAGATAAAGACCTAGAGACGTTTCAATTGTTTTACATCAAACAGGAAAAAGCAAAGACTTGTTTGTGTTGCTACAGAACATGTAATTGTGTAAATGTAATTAGTGACCTCTAATTGGACATACTGGACATACTGGACATACGGTTTAAGTGTAGCAACCATTCAATTCTGATTTTTCTTGTTTAAAAATGAATGGATATGAATGTGTCCTGCTGTTTGTAAATACGTCTTATGTCACCATGATAGAAGTACACTAGCAATACCCTAACAACCACCTGGGACACCGCAGTAACTACAAAGCAACACCATGGCAACCACTGCAGATAGCAATCATCTATACCCAACATCCTAGCGACCGTCTGCAACAACATATCAGCTACATAGCAATACCTAAGGATACCATCATCTAGCAACGCTTTTGCAACTCTCTGAGATATTGAAGGATAGGGGTGTAACGATATATCGTAATACAAAAATGTCACGATATGTATCGTCGAGTATTGGCAAAACATTTACGATATTACGGCCGTTTAACCTTTTAAGTGCCAGGGTTTTTTTTTAATCATGGACTTTGACATCAATATTTCAAAAGCTTGTGGCATAAAAGGGGTTAAAGATAGAGACTTCTGTAAATTAGAAAAATGTTGGGCATGACCCAAAGTTTATGTGTAGTATAAATGTACTTATGTAATTTGCATATTATGACATCATTATAACGTTTATACACCAACAGGCTCATCAAAGCGTTTGATCCAGTCCTGATACACTTCCTGGTTTCTCAAATAAACCCAGCCACCATTATCATCGCTATTTCCTCTCCTATATCTCCCAGCTCAGAAAATAACATTCAGTTGTTGTTTTGAATACAGAAGGTTTTCTTATTAAACCTTAAAATGAGTATTGTATGCACAACAAAGAAAGTGATTGAAATTTGTTCATGTTTTTGAAATAAATCTGTTATTTGAATTTCAGTTTCATTTTTAAATTATCGTGACCTGGACATATCGTTCAACCCTATTAAAGGAACTACTTTGTAACACCCTTGCAACCACTTTGGATAGCATAGACTCTGCCAAAGAATACCCAAGCAAACACCAAGGACCCACAGACGCTGGCTAGCAAAGCCCTAGCAACCACCTGGAAAACCATGGAAACCACCTCACAGGAATGCATTATTTTATAACAGCAAGAGTTGCTTACGCTGCACAATATCTTGCAACCGACTATATTATGAATTATACAATTATGTATTTATGTCTAAATAAGTATGTAAAGTAAACTAAGTGTATTGAATGATTAGTAGGAATTAGAGGAATGTTTTGTATAACACTGTGTGTGTGTGTGTGTGTGTGTGTGTGTTCAGCCCAGGTGACATTTATCGTATAGTCCTGGGGGAGCATGACCTTAGTGTGCAAGAGGATACAGAGCAGATCCGAGACATCCTCCGCATCGTGGTCCATCCGAAATGGAACATTGACTGTGTGGCCTGCGGGTAAGTGACCGTCTCCCTCCTTTCATTTATCAAATGGGGACTAAAAATAAACCCTCGCGACTCACGCTAAATTATTTACAATTGCTGACAGTACTCATAGGTGACATACATTTTTTATATAAAATCTATTCATGTAACAAGATTGGGTGTGTTGATCAATAGCTTGTCATAGTTAGTTAGTGTGTGTGTGTGTGTGTGTGTGTGTGTGTGTGCAGTAATGACATCGCCCTGCTGAAGCTGGATAAAGCTGCAGTGCTGAATGAGAGTGTTCAGACAGCGTGTGTTCCTCCTGCAGGAGAAATCCTTCCCCACAACACACCCTGCTACATCTCCGGCTGGGGAGACCTCGACAGTAAGACTACACACAAACACACACACACACACACACACACACAAATACACATACACACAGGCACACAAATACATATGCACACACACACACACACACACACACACACAAATACACACACTCACTACAATAAATATATAGATAGATAGAGAGACAGACAGACTGACAGATAGATAGATGATTTGACACTGTAACTAAAATATTTATGTACTTAATTATTACCTATAATTACTAAAATAGAAGTATTTCTCTCTGCAAACACTGTACACAGTGTGTGAAACAGACTGTACATATGACGTAAATGCCTGCAGGAGTTTTTTGATGAACATATGCCTTGTTACAGTAATATTTTTTTCACCATTGTGTTTAAAGTGCCGTTAATTTAACTGTCTGATGGGTTTTGTATATTTTGAGCAAATGTGCAGCATTGGTAAGGCGCTTGCGTGAGACTCCACAGTATGAGTTTAAGACAGATGTCAGTAAATAGAGCACATCAGCGCTATGACTTCATGCTCTTGGGGGGTTTATTGGGGTCTTTGCCTGCTGTGTGTATAACGTCAGTCGGTGTGTGCGCGTGTGTGTGTGAGAAGCTGTATTTGTGTACTATCAGGATATTTTTTGTGTGTTTGCGTGTATTCGGGTCTACCTGCGTACTTTTGTGGATCTGTAACATGTTACTGGAAGCTCTTTCATGTTCTATTTGACAGCATGTTTGCATGTGTGTGTGTGTGTGTGTGTGTGTGTGTGTGTGTGTGTGTGTGTGTGTGTGTGTGGTAGCCCATGGCCCAAATCCTGATAGGCTCCAGCAGGCCCTGCTCCCAGTGGTGGAGTACAGTGTGTGTAGCCAGAGCGGCTGGTGGGGGGGCAACGTGAAGCCCACCATGGTGTGTGCAGGAGGGGACACGCGCTCCGGCTGCGCTGTGAGTCCAAACACACGGACCCGCAGTTCACTTCATTAGATCTTCAGATCTCTGTATTTGTCTTTGTCTTCTTCTCTTTTGCTTTCTCTCTCTCTCTGTGTTCTCTTCCAGGAGTTAGCTCATCAAGTCTTCAGACTCTTCACTAGTCCAAACACTTCATAATCAACAGTTATGGTTCTTATCTCTTTCTCTCCCTCTCTACTTCTCTCTTCTTTCTCTTTCTCACTCTGTTTTTTGTTTTATCTCTCTTTTGTTTTTTCTCTTTCTGCCACTCTTTCTCTCTCTCTTTCTCTTTTTCTTTCTTTCTCTTTCTCTCTCTGTCTTCCTCTTGTTCTTTTTCTTTCTCTCTGTTTCTCTTTCTCTGTTTTATCTCTCTTTGTGTTTCTCTCTTTATTTCTCTCTCTCTCCCTCTTGCTCTCTCTCTCTCTCTTTCTCTTTCTCTCTCTGTCTTCCTCTTGTTCTTTTTCTCTCTGTTTCTCTTTGTCTGTTTTATCTCTCTCTTTCTCTTTGTCTGTCTGTCTCTCTTTCTCTCTCTGTCTCTCTCTCTTTCTCTTTGTCTGTCTGTCTCTCTCTCTCTGTCTCTCTCTCTCTCTCTCTCTCTCTCTCTCTGCAGGGAGACTCTGGAGGTCCTCTGAACTGTAAGGGGAGTGATGGAAGATGGTACGTTCAGGGCGTCACCAGTTTTGTGTCGTCCCGAGTCTGCAACGAGCAGAACAAACCCACAGTGTTCACTCGCACCTCCGCCTTCAACGACTGGCTGGATGAGGTGGGCAGAACACTATATATATATGTATAGTCAGTAACAACGCTACAAAAAATGAATGCAGGAGTGAAATATATTCATGAAAGAAAATGATGCCTAATGATGATGGGCATCATTTTCTTCAGTCTCAGTCGGTTAACAGTTCAGTGTACTTTCTCATAACCTTTCTTTCTTTACTTCAAAGTCTGAGACACTGGTGTTATCTCACCCTCCAGGTCATGCTGAAGTACTGAGAATCTTCAGAGGAGCAGTGGAGGAGCGCAGAGAGTATGACGCCCATTCAGCCCGTGCAATAACCCTTTAATAAACTCAGTACAGAGAGCTGCACCGCTCTGTCCGTCTTCATTTGAAAGCATATGCTAACGTTCACAGAACGCCGCAGAGAGCTTGTCTTCGTGTGTTCTGGTGGTACTTGTTGAGCCACTGTCTTACTCAATTCTCCTGATCTTCTGCATAAAGCAAATCACTGAGGCCGAGTGGGTGGCACTGAGTGCCCGCTTTCTACAGGAAGAGTTTGGCATGAAATCGAATTTGCACTTTTTTTTCTGAATTTCCTTACCCCAAGTGCAGCCGATTAACCAAGACAGGATTGGAGTCTAAAGTTTCTTCAGGCTTGCTCTGGAGCTACGAGGCTAACAGACCTGACAGGCAATGGAATCTTACAGCCCTACATTATGTAATAATAAAATTATAGCTTAGGCTTATGAATTAAATGAAATAATATTAATTGAGGTGGTTTGGCCATTTGGTCAGGATGCCTTCTGGGCACTTCCCAGTGGGGGTGACCAACTGGGAAAGCATGGCCAACTGGGAGGAGACCAACGGATACGCTGAAGTTATTATGTATCTCAGCAGGACTGGGAATGCCTTGGGATCCCAAGAAATATTAACCCTCAGAACTGTATCAGTAAACTCTGATTTCAGTAAATATAAACAGTGTAAAACAGTCTAGAACCGGTGTTTACTCTCAGAACTCAGAGTGTATCAGTAAACTCTGATTTCAGTAAATATAAACAGTGTAAAAAAGTCTAGAACCGGTGTTTGTTCTCCTACGCTCTGGGCGCGCCGCCACTCGGCCGCTCTCCAGAACCCCTCCCTCTGCGAGTCTTCCCCTCCCACTTGTGGGCGGAGACTATCCTGAAAGTTCTCCCGGGTCTGGTGTTTTCTTTTTGTTTCTAAAACCTAAAATAAAAGAAATTCATTTTTGTTCTTTATGGGCATTTGCTTGTAACATTCTGTTTAAAACCCCAGTAGCAGTTAGTATTATTATTATTATTATTACATCTTTTTAAAATTATAATAACTTTGCTTCTATGTGACAAAAGAGCACCAAACAAAGCTCAGCATGATGTCTGACACCTCGAGCCTCCAACCGGAGGAACTTCCATAAAGTACAGTCAATATTCAGGCCTACTTTTGTCCATTATTGTGATGTACTTTTATTTGGTTGTTGCCTTGTCAAATTTGCTTCTCTCTGAAACACCACACAAATGACATTTTTTGTGGAGAAATGAGGTAAAGATCTTTAGGGGGACATTAAAATCAGTGAGCCCTTTACCATCTCACACATAATACAGCCACAGCTGTGATGTTTTCCGTATTAAGACGATTTTTCTGTATCAAATACCAAATTGTAAAGATGGTTGCATTCTTCTCTATAACATTAAGGTATGAAGCCTGTATGTCTCACTCGTCTAAGGCCAGCGTGTGATGATTCAGGCCTGAAAGATTCCATTACTTCTTAGATCCATTAACCTTGTAGCTCCAGAGCACAACTACCAAACTTCAGACACCAAACATCCCTTATTTGACTCACTTCATTTGAGGTAATGGGGGAATTGTGTAAATTAGATTTTTTTTGGCTGAAGTATCGCTTTAATTTTCTTCACTTAGAGGATTGTTGATATATATCTGTCTTGTTTGAACGTAATCAGCATTTAAGCATTTAACTTAATCAGTGTGTGTGTGTGTGTGTGTGTGTGTGTTTGTTCAGTGCCCCTCCTCCATTGCCTCAGTTCTTCAGAGGTAAACGGGTGCGAGAGGCTTTTCGGAAGCAGAGTCATCCCAGATCAATCGTGGACGAGGTCGAGAGAGTCGGAGCCAGTAGCCCTGAAGGGTGGGAGTGTTTTAGTGTGTGGGCACAGAGAGAGAGAGTGAGAGAGAGATAGAGAGATAGAGAGATAGAGAGAGAGAGAGAGAGAGAGCGAGAGAGAGAGATAGATAGACAGATAGATAGATAGATAGATAGATAGATAGATA
>JBBPCY010072829.1:0-10747 GCA_037974405.1 Brachyalestes nurse
CCCCTTCAAAAATTGCTCATGAGAAATTTTATATTTATTGTCCCCCCCTACTGTTAAATGAAATTTACGCCCATGCCTAACCTTAACCTGAAGCCAAACCTAAATCTAAGCCTAATCCTTAATATAAACCCAGTGCTGTTAATAATCCTTTGGATTTCACAGACAGTTTGTTATCAGTAAAAGCATTCATGGACAACCTAAAGGGGACTTTCAAAACATGACCCAGTTTACGGGGTAATTCTGCAACATTTGTTGCATTTTTTTATGTGTACCAGACTTCTTTACCAGTTATTGAAGTATTAGGGCTCCAGTTCATTAATTAATTAATCGGTTTATGAACTGGAGCCCTAATACATTTTTTTTTGTTCAGTGTTGTGGTTTTGTTTCCTGTTCTCTAGTATTTCATTTAATACATAAACAAAAAACACACAAAAGAACTGCATTTCTTTCAGAGACCTTGTTGCTGCAGTGGTATTAGAGATGGGCTGCCCTATCGATGGTAGCTGGCACAGACTATTGGGCTGGTCAAATAGCATTTTTTCTCTGCTGGCCAAATGCTTTCTTTTTAAGTGAAAATTACAGGCTCCTCCAGTGCATCAAAAAGGTTATAGTCTGTCTAAAACATGAAAAGATTTCATTCAATGCACCGAAGCATTTAGAAGTTTTCAAAGTACAATGTCCCATTTAAAAAAAAATAAAATGTCTTCCATGAGTAATATAAGATATCTGTACTCCCACATCACCCTCCTTTTAGTGTGTGTAGGCGGCTTAAGGTTTACTTTGCACTTTTGAATGTTGCTGAAGTTATAAACAGTAATATTACATAACACTGATCTGCTCCTGAATCAGACAGTAACAAAGACATTTTCAACACAGCATAGTTGTGATTATATACGTCAGTAATCTACATAGCAAATAAAAAATACCAAAAGAGAAATCCTGTGACCTGTGCTTGATCTAGCCAGGAGGATGACTATGAAGTGGTGCTGAAGGGCTGAATGCGGAGGTGGCGATTTTTCAAGAGCAGCTGAAATCAAGGATTTCAAGCCTCCACTCTGAGGCTCCGCTATTATCATGAGATCATAATAGATACAGCAAACGAGAGCCCAAGGGCACCCTTCTGAGCCACAGCATTACATTCTTAAAAATGAAGCCCATGAAAAGAATTATCTGGTGAAATTGGAAGATCCACTTTGAATCCTCCCTAAAGAACAAATGATACTTAAAAACAGTAGTATTTTTTTCCCTAAAATATCATAGTCAATTGAAAAAACGTTTAACATAGTGTAGTTAGGTAGTTGGGTAAACTAATTTGTTGTACAGTCTCATGGGCCCACTCAGGGGTGCCTCTCACTTCAAGTTCTACTTGTATAACTATGTATGTGACAAATAAAAATCTTGAATCTTGGAAAATGAACAGTTTGGCCTGGACTAGCCAAACTACAGGCTAAAGTAAACAGGAAAGTCTGTCCATTCAGTAGCCAACTTGGCAATGCCCTCAAGCAGTTTTTCCACTCACACAAGTCTATGTTCCTCTCTTTTTGAATTGGGAGAAACCCGATACTGAAAGCCACATGAATCTTTCAGAAACATCTTTGGTAAAAAAAAAACTGATGCCAGAACATTGCAGCATTTTAAAATATGTTATTGTTATATGGCTTATAGACAATTAAAAGCTAAACAAACAAATAAACAACAAATAAAAAATAAAACATTTCTTTGGGTTTCACGAGAGGTTGCAAGGATTTCCAGGCATGTTGTTCTGCTCAAATCAAAACAATTGATCATGCTTTCATCTAAGAGTCAAGTCAAGTTTATTTCTATAGCTTATTATCATTCACAAAGGTCATTCAATGTAAAATGTAAAAATATGAATAAACCAGAAAGCATAAAAATAGTAGGAATTAAAAAAGAGTAAAAGAATAAAAGAAATAAAAGATTGCATAGAAAATGAATAAACGAAGATTTAAAGTGCATTAGAAGTGCTGATATTTAAAAGTAGGTGGAGGAGAATAGCGCTGTTTTTAGCAGCGTTTTTAAAGCTACAGTTGGTGCAGATCTGATATTGATGGACAGTTTGTTCCAGCAGGGGACAGCATAGTGGATAAACACCATTTCACCATATTTAGATTCATATCTTTTCACTTCACTTATACAGGTAAAGAAACATCCTTTAATTAGGCATCAGGGAATCCCCTAAGTTTGACCTAAGAAGGGCATATTACAACCAATACTGAAACTAGGGGCAGGTTACTCCATAAAGTGTTGCTTTGTTGCTCCATCAAATAGCGGAGACTCTCTGAGGATGTGAATGTTTGCCTTCAGTGCCCCCTGCTGCAGAGACACATACGACACAAGCTCATCTTCAACCAAAACACAGAGAAAAACTGTTAGCAGGCCTACTTGGGTGTAGGTGTTTGTGTGTTTTTGAATCTTGACACATGATGGTACAGACACAATTTTTTACATGCCTTCCAGCTTCTATTCAGTTTTCTGGACCGGCCTCTGAGTATGTAATAAGGTCAAGTACATTAAGCACCAATGGAGAAAATTCATTATTATTTTTTAAGCTGTGCATGATTGAACTTTAAATCGTTCTGTTTTCCTGTGCTCTTTTTTTTTTTTTACAGAAGCTTGCAAAACAGCTTTAAGCTAGACTTTCATCTTATCACACAACCAGCACAGCAGCAGCAGAGGGCAGCAACAGTCTGCTCCCTGAGAAAGGCAATGCAGGTTGCTTGCAGTATTGATAAATTACACTAATAATGTTGACTGTAATCTGTAAAGCCAAAATGAAAATACAATTGAAAATGCCGCCAGCATTTTCTTGATCCTCAGTGCTGTCTCCCTGGGCAACAGGCCAAACAGTAATGGTTTGTTTTCTCAGTTTTCGATGAGCCGTTATTACAGCAGAGGCCGGGGACTTTAGCTAAAGACTTTTCGTTCCCTGAACACAAAGCAAAAATAGTCCTTTTCATTGTGACTAATAAATATAGTGGCATCATTTCCATTTCTATTTCCTGTGAAGAAGAGGGCTCAGAGTCACCGCTGAATATGGAAACTACTTAGATGCAAAACTCATTTATATACAAGCTTGTTTTGGTCATTAACGAAGTATCATCAGTGACTGAGGAATTGAATAGAGACATTTTTAAAACAATTCTCTCATGTAAAAAAGACAAACAAAGAGAACACTTTTACTACCCCAATCCCTCTTTCTCTCTCATTCTCACTCCCTCTCTCACTCCCTTTCTCTCTCTCCTTCTCTCTCTCTCTCTCTGTCTTTCTCCAGTCAACAAAAAAATGTAATCTTCATAATTCAGGTGATATCTACAAAAAAACGACAATGTCTTTGCCAACAAACTATTTGGACAGTGTACCAGAAAAAGAAAAAAAATTCTCTTTCATCTAGTGACAAAAGTAAGCGTCTGGAGTTTGCTCCTGGGCCACTGGACCTGACTGAAACTTGATTCTGTGGTCAGATGGGGCAAAATAAAGCTTACTGCTAACAAACACTCAAGTTCTTCTGGAATGAAAAAAGGATGGTAATTCTAACAGTGCTCCCTGTAAAGTATGGAGGAAAAGCAGTTTTGTTTTGAGGCTGCTTTTCCTTCAAAAGTCCTAGAAACAGGAATATCTATCTATCTATCTATCTATCTATCTATCTATGTGTATACACACACACACACACACGCACACACACTATGTAGAAACTTTGTTCTACTCAAGTCTTTTCATCATTACACTCAGCCAACATATACTGGCACCTACTACTATAAACAAGTATGAATTACTTTATAAATATTAACATTTACAAGTAAAACTAGGTCATTACAAATCAATTATTTAATGTTTGGTGCATAAACCCACAAAAATATCAGGGAAAACTTGATCTGAAGACTAAAAAAGGCTATAGCACTTTAAAAATCATTGTATCTAACCAGAACATAATGTTGATAAAAATGAAAAATACACTGCTAAGCTACTCACACAATGGCAAACAACAGGCCTTGCACTAATTATCATAATTGTGTAAATTATGTCATCTTTGCTGTATTCCACTCGAAGAGCAATAAAAAGCCTCATTAGAGAAGCAGCAGGCAGGTTTTCAAGAGTATTTATGATCCAATATGATGCATTTGCATAACTAACTCATACAAGAGAACATTCTGAATATTGAATAGTGGGAATATTTGTATGATTTTCCTACTTAAAAGACATGTACATTTTGACATCCAGTGTTCAGCTAATGCCACAATTAAAACCAAGTACTACATCAACATTGCCCTCTGTGTGAACCTAAGAATTTAATCTTCTGAGTAGCAATACCAAGGTGCCACAGGAAAAAATGTCTGGACACTTTACAGTATTGGTTCTGAAAAGAAGTAAATTGTCTGTGGCATATTTGGCACCTTTTAAGGCAAACAAAACATTTTGTACACCCTTTCAAAATCAAGGACACAAAATATAACTGATGCATAGCCCTGCACTTAAGAAACACCAAAAGCTACATGAGTGCATGAACAGCTGAGGCAGCTAATCTTGCTTTGCTTTAAAGAAGTAACATTACTAATAGAGCACATTCTACACTACTTAACACCTACATTCTTTGCAACTAGTATAAGTATATATACAAAACATTCAAACAAAGTAAACTAAAGAAACTGATATCAATCTGCAAAGTGACGAAAATGCTCCAACTCCAATTAAACAATATTTATTTAAGACTATGGTGATTTTTGTTTCTTTGTATGAATTTAAGAAGTGTGACAGCTGGTTATTAGTATATATATATTGGTTGACACTACTCAAAATGGGGTTGTGACTAACTAAAAAGAATGACTAGAGAGGGAGGGAGATAATAATAGATGCCCTACATTTAAAAAATCTAACAGCTTGTCTCAGAACTGTTAAAAGAAATGTATATCAAGTGTATATCAAGCCCTGGGCTCCCTCAGCCTGCTGGTGAGGGTGAAGGAGAAGACCATGCTCTTCAAGAGGTCAAGGAATCCTCCTGGACTCTGGAAGAGAAAGTGATACATTATCATGCAAAAGAGTCTCACACAACTAAAACAGTGTAAAGATCTGAAGCCTCGTTGCTCCCAAAATGCCTAGCAGCACCACCTCAAACACCACATCAACAATTTTGATGAGAATCATTAGGGTCCTGACTCACCACATAGAAGCGTTGCTTATTGAAAGACCAACACATTCCGACTAAACCACCTCATGAAGTGATGGATTCTGGATGAGTGCCAGTAGTCTTTCTTGCTGAAACAGGGTCGGATCCTGGAAGAGAAAATCATGTTCTTTCCCATTTCACAACATTACATAGGTCTGTAGAGGCACTGCTATATAGGGAATCATTCAGAAAGGAAAAATCAAGTTTAAGCTCACAGCATAAGCTGGAACAGGGCGTTCAGTTTAAGAAGAATGCTGGAAATTCTCTTCATGGTACAATAGTGACTGCGGCAACAGAAAAAACTTACATGTACACATACAATAAACAATGACATGTACGAATACAAAAGTCTCTCAAAGTCACTAAAACTGACCAGAGTTATTAAACATTTTAAAAGTACAAGCAGGCACCTGAACAGCCTCAGGAGGGAAAGTGTATTCAGCTGTCTATAAAAAATTAAAACAAAGTTTATTAATTACATATAAAGGTATTTTAATTGTAGTTGACTTTTGTAACGAATTTGTTTAGTCGTACCCTCTTCTACGTTCGGCTCCTCCCAATTAGGGGTCGCCACAGCTGATCAACCATTTAATCTATCCTCTCAATCTTCCTCTCTCACAGCTACTGCCTGCATGTCCTTCCTCATCACATCTATAAACCTCCAGCTAGATCTTCCTCTTCTCCTCTTTCCTGCAGCTCCATCCTCAACATCCTTCTCCCAACACACTCAGTCTCTCCTCAGCATATGTCCGAGCCAATGCAGTCTCACCTCTCCAGCTGTCCCTCTAATAAACTCATTCCTGATCCTGTCCATCCTCATCACTCACAATGCAAACCTTAACATTTTAAACTCTGCCACCTCCAGCTTTGCATCCTGCTTCCTGGTCACTGTGGAAATACCACAATCACAGCTTCAGGAATGTAACTCTGAACCAGTGCTGGACTGGCCATCGGGCATACCGGCCCGGTGGGCCGATGGTAATTTTGGGCCAGCCACGTAATAGTGGGCCGGCGCGGAATCCCGTCAGCACTCCTCGCCTCTCAGGCGGCGGTAAATTTGGGGCGGGCAGGAAATTTTGGACCGCCGCGGAATCTCGTCAGCGCCCCTCCCTCACTCCGGGCAATGGTAAATTTGGGCCGGGCAGGTAATATTGGGCCGGCACGAAATCCCGTTAGCACCCTCCCCCCTCGGAACGACAGCTTGGTGGGCCGGTCTAGGCTCAAAATGCCCGGTCAGATTTTTTGTCCCAGTCCAGCCCTGCTCTGAACTTAAACTGAAGCTGTGTTTAAATACTTTTCTGTCTCCAAATACCACCTGTCACATCATATGATACCTGTTTTATAGTATTTTATTTATTTAATTATTTTTATTGCTAATTTGATTGCTTTTTTATTATTAACCATCAAGGGTGTCAGTCACCATGGAAACGGGAGCAATCAAATATCATTGTTTTGGAGTATTGGGCATTTAAAATAAGTTACTCCGTTACTCGGTTTATAAACATCTTAGTTTAGGTTTGAAAGGGATATGTGGTTTAGGTCATTCTGCTGCTGAAGTCAACACTTATGTCAACAGAGCTTGGTGTCCTCTGAATGTCAGTGTCAGGTTACGACAAACAAATGACAATGTCAGTATATTTCTTTATGTCCTTTAAATGTCACTGCTGCAATACCAGATTATTAGTAGGGCTGTGTATTAGGACAGTGTATTTCTGTTATTTACAGCTCTCTAAATGTTGTTCTTGCAAAACTATGTTTTGACCAAGGCAGGATCATATATTTTATGTAATTTCCTCTGAATATTTATAGTATAATTAGTTGTCACTCTTAATTTTTTTTAGCAGCCGGTAAATGGGCTTCAGAACAAAGGACACAGATGGGCAACACTACATTTGAAATACATTCCATTAACCACCATTAGAAACCTTCTTTCTATTATAGTAAATGACCTCACCACTGCAATATAAAAGGAGCTTTTTCACAAGGCATTACATTTGGATATTTGCTGTGTCCTGTGTAAATGTAAAAACATTCTCTTTGAGTCACAGGTCAACTAACTATGCACTACCAGCATTTTTCTGCTGTTCCTGTTGTTCCTTCCACTCACAGCGAATCCACTTCTCTCTCACTTTTATGTTACCTAAAGTGCTGTACAACTCTCTGGGAAGATAACAGCCATTCTTTGAAGAAATAGAAAGCACTATCATGGTGGGAGGAAAGGAAAGAAATTGAGTATTACGAACAGACAAGTGCTTAATGGCAGAACGAAAATAGCTGTAACATCACAGAAAATTGATTGAAGGGTCTGGCCATATTTCAAAGAACAAGACAGTGCTTGTGCTGTTCTGACTACTTTTTATCTCTGTCAGTTTTTTTTGTTGAAAGTGAAATGAAGAAGACATTTCAACTTCCAACTTCCAATATCCAAAATGTTTCCGTGTATTTTTTCTAAATGATTGGAGAAGGTGTTATGGTATCTCATCTCTGAGAGACACGCACTGCCTCCACCCGGTCATAATTACACAAAGCTGTGGCCACCTCAGGACTGAGTGAAATAAAAGTGAAAGCTTGAATGAAATCCGTCATTAGACATCTTGTGGGAGCAGTGAGAAAAGACATTCTGCTGGGAGATCAAAGCTCTTTTGACATGTGTCTGATGAACAAGACTGAATAAAAGTGAATTTTCATATCTATTGTATACTCAGTGGACTTCTGCAGCTGGAGTGACGTCTGAGGCCTGATCTCACATATTTAGCAGCAGTTGAATAACGCAAGAGAAGTGTAAATTGAGAACTTCAGAGACTGTATCACTAAGGAGACAGCGGTTTTTATTAGGAGGACTTTGAATGTGCTGGACTGACGGTTTACTTGAAAGGAAGGGAGGTAATGGACAGAACATGGGAAAGGGAGAAGCTGGGGCGAGGCTAAGGCAGTAGCAGACAAATCTAATGAGGCTGTGTAGAAGCAAAATTGACATTTTCAGCTGATCTAAAGCTGAACTCACCTTATTCTCATAGTCAGATCTAATCTTATCATGCATATGCCAGCCCACCAAGAATAGTTTAACCTTTGAGAATGAAATTTTTTATCCACAGGGCTGAAGGTTGAGAATGCAAATAATTCTGTGGACTTAGATTCACCTAGATTAAAGGAAGAATCTGCCTATCATTTTTGATCATACAGCTTCAAAATACAACAATAAAGAGAATTATCCTGCATCTGCAAATAGGAATAAGATTTGACTGATGCAAGATCAAGTACTCATCAACTACATTTGTATTCTGGTGCAGCTGGGGTAGCCGGTGATCGAGTGGTTAGGGAGTTCATTAGAAGGGTGTGGGTTTGAATCCCAGGACTGCTAGTGGCACCACTGAGGTACCCTGAGCAAGGTACCGTCCCCAAACACTGCTCCCCGGGCGCTGTGTTCCTGGCTGTCTGCTGTTTCATTTGATGAATGGATTCAATTCAGAATTTTCACTGCCCTGTATTTAGCCTCATTCAAAATGCAGTGCAAGGTGAAACATTCTTGATGACTGTAATTATAGTTTAGCCCCGCCCCTCCACATTGAAGTTATAAGAAGTGTTTCAACTTAGACTGCTTATTGTCCTGTTTTGAACAGATGGTTGCATGTAAATCATAAAAACAGAAAAGTTACAAGTATCTTGCAGCCTTGCTTTCATATATGGAGCTTATAGATTATGGAGTGAACAGTAGGTTTTTAACTTTGTTATTACCACTTTACTTACATTTTTTGTCTTTATGATGACTCCTTAAACAAGAGTTAAACAAGAACTTGGAACATTAACACTCATATGACAGTGTGCATCACATACAGATAAACACCACATGCAAATGCTCAGTGTCACTAATCACAAAGAACATTTTCTCCATTTCCCAATGTTCTTTCATTTCATTTTTTAACACTGAGCTGAGTGCTGGAACACTGACAGTTGTAATAAACTAAATGTCTTCTAATGTCTTCTAACTAAATGTCTTCTATGTAATAAATGTTTTCTATTGTGTTAAAATCTTAAGGTGTCATCAAGCAGTGCTGAACCCACTTATAGGTCAACCCTGCAAATTGCGCTATTTTTGATGTGCTGAAGAGTTGCCATGAGAACAGCCTTGCTTTGCTGTCCATCAGTCCCTCTACCTGTCCCCTCTGCTCGCACCCTATCTATTCAAAGTGCTCTAAGTCTCAGTACTCCATTTTAATATCCATTTCTCATCTTGATTTTAAATTCTATTCTCACCTGCCATTCCACAGCAGTCCATTAAAGTTTGTGTCAGTCAAAAACTCACCAGGAACCTGCTCTGGACCATTAACACTGTACTGCAGTGACTATTAGCATGAATAACTCACTCAACATGATAAAGAGAGCAACCAAAGCACATGTGAATATTGTATTCATCATTAAACGATGGGACTGTGTTGTTACAGCACAATGTCAGTGTCCAAGGAACAACATGTGTCTCCTTTTTTTCCCATAATTCAAACGTATTGTGAACAGACCAATAGAATTATTATTATATGCTTCCTTGCATTAGAAGTAGTTCATTATTGCATTAGAAGTTATCATTTCGGATACTTTTTTACAGATTATTGTAAAATATTCTGAGGTCCTATTATTGCTGTTTACTATTTACAGTGTATTTACAGTCATTTACGATGCTTGATGGTTTTAGTTTGTCCATTTGTTTGGTTCTTTCTGTCTATTTATTTACACTGAGTTGTCACTTTATTAGTAACACCATCTACATTTATTGGCCATTTTTATCAGGTATGCCAAAAATACAGATGCGCTCTAGTTAAACATAGTGGATAGTGCATCTTTCTTAGGTAAGAGCACCATCTGGGTACCATTGCTCCATGGTCCAGTTCGGAAGATCACATGCTCATCGAAAGTACTTTTAGCAATGGACAAGGGTCAGCATGGCCACTCTGACCAGCCTGTGGCTACACAGCCCTTTTTCAGTAAGCTGCAATGCATTGTGTGTTCTGACACCTTTCTGTCATAGCCAGCATTAACATTTTCAGCAATTTCAGCTACAGCTGGACAGGCTAGCCTTCACTCCCTGCATCAAAGAGCCACGGCCACCACTGGTTAACTTGTTGTCCTTGCTTGGACCACTTTTAGGTACTAACCACTTCATATCAAATCACTTGCGGCCTAGGATATCCCACCCCTTGATAGGAACCATTGTAGCCAAATGATGTTATTCACCTAAACTGTGAGTGGTTTTAATGTTGTGGGGTGATCAGTGTTTGTGGATATATGTACATCTGGCTAGAGTGCAGCTAATGGATTATGATTTTAGAGTGAGAAAGATGCTTTAATCACACGCTATTATAGAGATACAGTGTGAAAAGCCTTGATACACAATATACAGCTCTGAGCATTGTTCTGCTGGGAAATCATGGTTCTCGTCACTCATGCAGATGTTATTTTGACACGTACATTAACCTAAACACTGCTACAGACCAAGTACACTCCTTCACGGCAACCGTATTCGTGGCCTCTCACAGCAGGGTATGGTTTTACAAACAAAAGTGTACTTAAAAT
>JBBPCY010072830.1:0-10746 GCA_037974405.1 Brachyalestes nurse
GCATACTGAAGTTATAAACAAGAATAAACAACTGTCTCCACAAAAATGGCTGGGAAAATTACTTAAAAGAGGATCATATCAAGTCTCACATCTGATGAAGAGTCCACCTCTGCTGGAGGCTTGGCTGGGTGCACAAACTTGTCCATGATTTTGCTAGCAGTGCTCGAGTGCGCCCCTCTGCAATACGTCCAGTTTGGGAACCACTGGTCTAATTCATAGTCTGTTTTTTTGCAGCCTTTCAGGTAACTGTGCCTGCTGAACGTGTGGTGGCAGTGCGAGGTCAACCAGCTGTCCTGGGCTGTGAGTTTACCCCTGACACTGACCTGTCCAGTCTGGTGGTCACATGGCAGCGGAAGGAGGACGCTCAGGTTGTCCATAGTTTCTATTATCAGCAAGACCAGCTGGAATTGCAGAGTGCAGATTATAGAAACCGCACTGCACTGTTTGTGACTGAGCTGAAGAACGGAAATGCTTCCCTCAGGATAGAGGGAGTTGGGCCAGGAGACGAGGGCCAGTACATGTGCATGGTGAGCAACAGCAAGGGAACTGATAAGGTACAGGTGCAGCTGGAATATGGAGGTACGGTCAAAACATTTCAAAATCCAAAATGAGTTATATCGATGTACACTATAATTTAAAGAAAATTAAATAACACCTACACAGTTTTCCACTGACTCCAGGTGTTGCCAATACACAGTGTCTGAATCTTATTTCTTTAAAGAAATAACTATGAAGCAAATGTTGCTAACAAACACTGGAAGTCAATAGTTATTCTCATAAGTGAGTACCTTAGCTTACCACTTCTTCAGTGGTGGACTGCTGCCTATACGCGCCTAAGACTTCACTGGGTTTGTTGTGCTTAATGATGCTTGTACCCAAAGGATTGCTAGGATTATATTGTTATACAGTAAACCCCCGCAAATTCGCTGGTTTTAAGTTTGAGCTTTCAGTCGTTCACAGATGTTTTCTTAGAACCCAACTAATAATTGTTTGCAGAAACCCTGTCAAATTCACTTGCATTTTTATTCTTTCTATCTATCTATCTATCTATCTATATTTATCTATCCATCTATCTATCTATCTATCTATCTATTTATCTATCCATCTATCTATCTATGTAGTGGCAAAATACAAAAAAATGTTTTGTAACATTTCCATATAAAATATAACTGTATAAATGTTTTGGTACTCTTGAGAAAACACAAAGAAAGCTCGTCTTGGGAGGTGAAATATTGCTGTACTCAGAGGTGGGAGGTATGAAAGTAGCCAATCCGAGAGCGGTATTCATTTCTCCTCGCTGCTGCTTGGCTGCTGTCCTGTGACACTGCTGTTCTCTGGCAGACACAGTCCAACATTCCTGCATCAGAACAGTTTTGAGTGTTTCAGTGACTGTTCTTGTGGGGTTTTTTTTTCGTTTTGTCCTTTTTAAAGCCCTGTATTTTTATTACTGTAAATTAAATTGTTTCTGCTTATACCAAAGAAAACGCCCGTGCATGAATTACAGCACAGTCTATACAGGGATAACATCGGTATTTACATTCTAGCACTGCAGGAGTTCAGTGTAAACTGTACAGTACAGATACAGGTTTACCTTTACAGGTTTACCAGATTTACCATATTAGGAGGCATATTTAGGGTTTATACTATAAAAATCACAAATTCCTGTTTTTTCACAATGTAACCCACTTGAATGTTGGGGGTTTACTGTATAAAAACACACGTATTGCCAGTTAAATTATTTTAAAGGATTTTCAAGGATACCTAAGACTTATGAATGTGTGTGCGTGTGTGTGTGTGTGTTTTCAGCCTTATACACAGAACCCAGATTGAGCATTAGCTTCAGCTGCTCCACCGTGACGGTACGCTACGAGGCCGAGGGGTTTCCTAAGCCAGATGTCCAGTGGTTAGGAGACCAGGGCCAAAATCTGACCCACCGAACAGAACTCACAGAGTGTTCAAATGGAGCAGTGGGACTGTATTACCTAAAGAGCAGTTTCGTTGCTAACAGTTCAACATTTAACGTGACTTTCATGTTAATGAACCACCTTCTTAATCAGCACCTGCAGAGACCTGTGAACCTCACACATGGTAATGCTCTTTCATTTTCTTGTTTGGAAAACATGCCATGCTTGTGCAGTTGGGGTGTGAAACGTGCCTTCCATGTTTATTAAACACTATAATTCATGGTTAGATATAATGCCCCATTGTCTGAGTATCGTTTGTGTTCAACATTAAGCGGCACACTGATTAAAATTTCAAAGGAATCCAATGACATATGACTAACTGACAGCTGATTGTTGGTTTTAAGTGCACTTATCAGATCAAATATCAGTATAAGAGCATACTATTCATTTTGTTAAAAGTGTATCAGACCGAGAGGGCCAATGTGCGTACATGTTGGTGTAATTTTAGTGCCTGCAAATCTCTTTTTTGAAAAAAAGGGAAATTAAGAGGCTAGTAAACTTTAGCTGAGTGGTAAGAGGACCTCAGGACCGCCTGAATAGTTTTTTGTGACCTTTGGCAGATCACTTGGTCCCGTTGTTAGTGGTGCTACTGTTTTCAGATAGATGTTGAAGGATGAAACATGATGTCCAATTTCTGCAGCATTATAGATCAGAAAAGTAGACTAAAAAGCTGCTGAAAGTGAATATAAACGTGAATGACAATAATAAGAATGAATGGTCAAGTGAAAGGGCATTCATGGTTATGATGTCACAACCATTAAGGCATTTCTTTGTATGACTTCATTGTCAGCCTACAGCACAATAGCCTATGTGACGCAGAGAATTCCTGTTACTGTTACAGACTATTTGTAGCAGAGTAATTTTGGTGGAAAGTTTGGAGAAAACAATGTAATGTTGTGCTTATTGGGATGGAAAGGGATGTAAAAAGAATCACGACTCTTTTTGATGTGTAAAACATCAACTTACACGATTGTACCATTGTAGAAATGTCTGATTTTCCCAGTGAAGTTCATGTGAGGGTGCCAGAAAGAGTTCATAATGCAGTGCTATTAACAAACCAATGTTTGTTCCCTTAAGAACCTCTCAGTGGAAGGTTCTTTAGAGAATTCTGTTTGTCAGTGAATAGTGTGTGTGAAGACCCTTTTTAAAGTTTTAGAGAACCTCTGCATAATGTGAATGTTCTGGGCAGACCACTTGAATCATTTATGGTAAGAGTCTTTAAGCCTTTAATATGTTCTTCATGCTCATTCAAACATGTTTTCCAGAGCGGTTCTTTCATAGCATAGTGTAAGAACCCTTTTAAGTGGATTTGATTTGTGACCAAGAACTGGCCTCTTTATCTTGTATGATGGGCCTTTCCAATGTCACAACATCGTATGTACACACCATAAATTGCTCATGGCTGTTTGAAAGCAGGCTTCTAATAATGAATGTTTAAACCCAGACATGTTGGTGGAGCCAACCGTTTGATAAGAGTATTTGCTCACATGAGAAGAATGTAGGAGATCCACAAACGGTAAAGAAACAGCTTTACCTGCACTGCTCAAAAACAATTGTGCCATTGTGCAAAGCCAATGAAGAATCACTTTTGAATGATTATGTATTAATTACTCATACAGTTTCTGAGTACAGAACAGTGGAACTTGATCTCTAAATCTTACTTGATTTCCACATACACAGAAACACCCAGTTCAGTCATTTTGCTCGTTTCAACATCAGACAGGTAGCAGCGAAGTGCATTTCCTCACTGTTGACATATTTTTTGCCTCCAAGATTATTATCATGTTACCAGGATTTCATCACCATCATCACATTTAAAGGCATCTATAAAGGCTCCTTTATTTTGTCCTCTTTTACAAAAAGAGACAATGGATTCTAGAGTCCTGACAGAAATTTCAGGGTCCAGTATAGGCTGGACATAGGCCACCCACAGTATGATATTTATCCTAGTTCAGGCCTAGTAAAGCACAGAAGCCCAAGCATATTTGCAGACATTTGGCTTTAATAAAGCCAGTGTTTGATGATATGGCATCTGTGTGGCCAACTGAGGAATTAGGAAACAGCAGCACTTCCTGTAGAGTGTAAACCTATAAAACCTGTTTACTAGTGGGAAGCTTCTAGACCTTTAAAACAGTTACACAGGTCTGGTAGGTTACTAGTTTTTGGAGCCCAGTGTGTTTATGCATACTGTATGCATACTCAAAGATGGAAAGGAGAGGTAGAATATGACATTCTGGGTGTGACTTAGAGGCATTTATTCCAAGAAAACTGCCAGTATGCCCTTTCAAATCAACCTTTTCACTTCTGAATACACTTTTATCATACCTCTAAAGAAGAGAATAGCATGTAGCCTAACTTGTTTGAGCGTGCCTTAAACATGGTTTTAATGTGTAAAAAGGCAACTCCATTCACTGGAAATGCTCCAAAAATGTAAATCATCTGCTTAAAGAAGTTTACTTGTGCAGTCGCAGAAAGTTTACGCACTTTTGAAACTCTATTAAGTAGGGCTGTAACGATATACGATACAAAACCGAAATCGCGATACCCAGGTCCACAAACACGTGTTGCGGTGTGAGAAGGCTGAATCGCGACACACCCCTTTTAGCTCCCAGAGTTATCCTTCCCATCTTTTGCCACTAGGGGGCCGGCCTGTGAGCGGTACACCTCCTAATAAAACCTTTTTTACACCATGGTTGGTGTATTTTCATGTCAATTTCAGGCAGTAACCAATAGTAGAGGTTATTACGATTCAAATGATTCCTCCCCCTTTGGCCTTATAAATGAACCGAGACTGCTCTCAGGTCAGCTGAGCACTGCAGCACCTCATGTGCGTTTGAGTCTCTGGGTTGATTTTTTTAGGCTCAAACAGCTCTTACTGCAAGGGCAGCGAGCTTGCCAGACAGAGTCACATGACCCTCTCAGACACGTCCAATTACTACACTTCAAGCCTTCACAACTTCCAACGAAAATATAATGCATAAACGTTTTTTCTTCTCTCGTCGGCCCTTTAGAAACCTACAGCGCGGTCTTCCGCAGACACCTAATTCAACATGACAACGGACCAAAATCCACATGGAGAGTGTAACACACACCCCAACTCCCTTTTCACTTTTTTGCAACTGGTTACATGAACAATATACAGCTTACTAAAAATAAAGCTTATGATTTTTAAAGGTTCTTAAAATTCACTCTTTTTGTAGATCAGAAACAAAAAAACTGTAAAAGACAGTAAAGTTTCCGAATTATTTGATTCCATAATGTCTTTATAAAGTGTTAAAAACTGCACCACACTTAGTTTTACATTATATTTAAATACTTAAGTATATTTAAAAACTGTAAATATTACATTTAAAAATCATATACATTGAGTATTCAAGATGCAGGGCCTGTGTGAACATCTGGTCTTTTGAATGGATCACAGCCTCTGTGTTTCAAGGAAGAGCCCGTTAAAGAGGAGTAACGAGAGGAGTAAAGAGGAGTAAAAAAAAAAAACCCTCAAAATGGTTAAGATTGTTTTGCCTGTTTTGAGATGTTTTGGGCTTTAAATGTATTGTTTAAAGCCATTCATGGTAAAGGGGTTCATGCAGGGTGCTCCTGTTTCTGCCATGGGGGTGGGGGTGGGGCATTTTACCAAAAAGTAAACCTGCATGTTTAATGACACCCCAACATCAGAATGTTGCAGGTACTAAATGTGTCTTGCAACATCCAGGGATGGGGGAATTTTGTCATGAATTTGATGCTTGGATAAACCTTTGATTTTAAGCAGGGCTTCCCATCTCCAGTTCTGGAGGGCCAGTGTCCAGCACAGTTTAGGGACCTCCCTGTTCGAACACTTGCTGGTTTCCAGGTTTAGTGAGTGTTTTGATAAGGTAAACTGTGCTGGACACCGGCCCTCCACATCTGGATTCTTGCATTCTACTTTAAAGTCAGCAAAAATATGAAATCATAGCATAAATATGGGGCCACTGGCTGCCCAGTGGTTAAGGCGTTCGCCCTTTGATCAGGAAGTCGGTGTGTTTGAACCCCTAGACTCTGCGGTGCCCTTGAGTAAGGTACCATCCCCACACACTGCTCCCCCACACTGTTCCTGGCTGCCCACTGCTTCACTTGGTGAATGGGTTTAATAAAGAGGAAGAATTTTGTGCTGTTGACGCTGTGTGCTGTAGTGTGCTCGGATATGACAGAATGGTCACTTTCATAATACGGATTCTCGGAGCTGTTATATGATCTGATAAATCGTGCTTAATATGGCTATGAACAAAAAAGTTGAAAAAAAAAAAACAGTTTTGTTTTTAGGTTGACTGACAAGCACAAGTACTTCTTTACAGGCATATATAGCACCCAATTAACTTTGTTTTGTTGTGTCTCTCTCAGGTGGAGACCACGCCAGATGTGGAAACAGCAGCATGGTTATTTTTCTCTCTGTCCTTTGTTTCCTGCTGTTTCTTAGCATGATGTCTTTGCTTTTTATGCTGCGGCGGAAAAAAACAGTTTCAACGCATTCAAAGACTTATCAGCCAGCGAATCACATCCACATGGACATCAACAGAGGCTGAGCAAGTATTTTACCTTTTAAGGTCTCGTAGTTTCAGAACATGTGGTGTTTGCTGTTGCCACGGGAATTTAACTGCCCTGCTGCCTTTTTTTGTACATCAGCTCTTCTAATAAAAGGACTCCTTGCAAAAACCAGAGTCTACAGTCTGGAAGATTGCTGCAATATATTATATTCACTCCATGTGCATTTACAGTAAGTACATATTGTAGAAGCTGTTTTTTTTTTACATCAAATTCAGGAAAAATGTATACCTTGATATGATTATAAGAATACAACTTCTCAATAGGGGTGGCATAGAAACAGAGCACAATGTGTCTTCCGAGGGAAATCTGTGCCCCTTTTGGGGGAAACTGTCTGTGAACTGGAGTGGATGGGAAGTTATAGGAGCCTTGTATTGAAACAGCTTTGACATGTAGTGTCAACACCAGCCTACTGCCTGAGCAAAGGGCCAGAAATATAGAGAAACCAAATCTGACTGGACTTCGTCAGGGTCCCTTTTCAATCCCCAAATCAAGCGGAATCAAAGAGCTTCTTGTAATGTTGATTACTTGAGCATTTTTCATCTAACACCAAAATGCTCAAGTACATCTGCACCATTACAAATGATTAACAGTAAAGACTTCAGCAGGTGAAAACGATGGCTGATGACAAATGTTTTCTTTGGAAATCTTCCTGCCACAGCAGCTGGAAGCTAAGTTTAAAAGCCTGATTGTCACAGGCTCTTTACAGAGGGCTTTCCTAAATTGAGGATGAGTCCCTGCAAACATGAAGATCCAACCTAGATTGAGCACCTTAATAAATAGATAGCCAACCTATAGTAAGCACCTGTAGCTTATAGAGCTAACTGCGTTACATTACAATCATTTGGCACACACTTTTATCCAAAGCAACTAGCAATAAAAAGACACAGTCAAGTTTCAGGACCGTGTGAGAACCACAGGAGAGGACTAAGTGCTAAATGTTCGTGTAAGACCAATACAAGCAGATGCATCAGGAGATGAAATGCTCCCTCCAGAGTCTTCAGGAGGTTTTTGAAGGTGGAGAGAGATTCTGCTGCTCTTGTTAGCTTAGGCAGCTCATTCCACTAGTGGTGAACCACAAAAAACAAAGGTCTGGACTGGGTTTGCCTTGTGGTCCCCAGGACTTCGGGTGTAATTTTAGTTTTGAAACCTTAAAGAGAAGTGTGCTGTTCAAATCAGTGGAAAGTACGGCATTGTTTCTCCCCACTGTGGGGTTGACCTAAATGCCCCCTGTCTCTCTAGACTAGTCAACTAGTCCACTTAGTCCACTAGATGGTATTGTCAAGGACATCACCAGCAGCGAAAAAAAAACAGTAGTGTATTCTGTTACAGTTTGACATGTATTTGTACTTTTAAATAAATTATGACCATTGCTTTTAAACTTTTGGACTGTAACACTGCCTACTCACTACCTACTACAACATCTTGTCTTGATGCCTTTTCTGAGTCTTTGTGTCTGCTTTCCATGGGCTTTTGTTATTATTGTTATCCCTGACTCTGCCTCAGCCCTGCCGTCTGTAGTTTGTTCAGATGTACGTTGTTTTGAACCCCCCATCACCAGGTGTTGGTTGTCTGGTGGTGTTTACCTATATTTGTTTTGCCTTACGGCAATTTACCTGCATTCCTGCCATGTTTTCTTAGTGTTTTATATCTCTTTCCTCAGATCTCTTTTTGTTTCATTTAATTTTAAAGTTCACTAATTTACTCTCACGTACCTCCAGCGTCCCCACCTCCATCACTGCAGTTTCTGAGCACTGACTTAATGGTTGCCTTAAGTCTTTGGAAAAGTATAGGTAGTCGCGCACTGGTAATTAATTCTGTCTCCTGTCTACTGTTTCATCAGACAGGCAGCAGCAAGTACTAATTTCTAGCTCAGTGACACTCCTGCAGAAAAGATTTGGCAAACATAGTTTCATCAGACATTCCTAAACCATGTGGTGTTTTTTCACGCAACACCATAATCATAAACCTCTTTTGGTTTCTGGAGAACTGTTTTGTTCTGAGATGAGCTGTGTGAGTGATACAAACCTCTTGGAAGTACTGTGAACGTTCACATAATGTGCATTACATTGCATTACATTCATTTTGCATCTAGAGCATTAAAAGGGTTCCTCCACTTGAGAGTGGAGTTTAAAAAAAAGCTTCTTCACACTCACACACCTCATTTACAAAAACGGTTCCAAATCCAAAGATCTCGCAAAAAAAAAACTCTTCATGGCATCTTTTTAAGAGTGTCACCAAGTTTTTTTTTTTAAATATTTAAAAATCCAACCCTCTATAGGATGAGTAAGGCTGGAGTCATTTCTGGAAACAGATACTGAATAGAACTTTGACTAGGAGTCACAAAGCGAGAATGTCTGTAATAGATAAAACACTTCCACAGAGTAGATGCATTTGAGATACAGTGAGAAACTAGACATCACACATGAATGTTCTCATGATATTTAGGCCATGATCTGATATCACTGCAGCTTGATACATTTGATAAAAGAGAACAGTGAGGTCTTGTGCCATCGTGAGGAGCTTGGAATCAAAACCATCAGAGTACAATCTAAAAATAATTTTGAAATGATAAAATAATACTGAATAAAAAAATACATGACACTGTGGAATCAGTGCATTGATTTGATCTCCCTCCTTTAGTGTTCTATGTGGGCCAAGGCAGTGAAACTAAATGCTTAAGGGCTAACTACCACTGGAATTATTCCGTTTTCGGACATTCCAAACCAATGTGAGCACAGAAAAATGGACAAAATGAAAAATATGAATAATTGAATATGCAGACCCTGTGTAACTTACCCTAGAGTTGTAGATCCTAGTAGTTCTTTTGTGGTCTAGTTTTTTTAAACATCAAGTGTACAGTGTATAAGTTCCTGTATATACACTGTATAAAAATGTAATGTTTTACTAGAATTGGTTTTTTAAAAATTAGGATTTTTTAAAGACAAAGGTTCTATTGTAAAGTGACTTCAAACAAGAAAAGTTACATTTTTCAGACAAACAACGACCAGAACTGTTCTCACCTGATATACCAGCATATAATCTGCACAGGCCTGCAACAGTTCCCTGTAGTCTTGTTAGCTAAAAAAACTTTTTGTCATTTTTTGGTACTTCACATGGTCCCTCAAGCATTCAAGTTCACTGAATGAATGACTCTACTGTTACTTGAAACCATTTTCTTTGTTTAAGTGAGACTTGTTCTGTACATTCCCAGAATGAAACATGAGACATTGTTTAACAACAGTTTCACCAGGGGAGAAATATATTTTTTATATAAAAGTAATATTATCTTTGGCTGATATAATAGTGTTTTTTTCCCACGGTTTAACTGATTTGACGGTTTATCTGATAAGACCTGATCTTGTGCATGCATTCAACAACTACACCCGGTCACCTTCAAGGAGAGCTCTCTACAGGCAGGCGGGACTGCCGTTCTCAACTTTGCCATAAAGCCCCTCTCTACAGGAAAATAGTTCTCTCCACCTAACTCTATTTAAAGGGAAATTCCAACATCCCAGCACCCCAATACCATAAAATGCCCCCACCAACCCAGTCATTCAGAATGGGTTTGGTATGAAAGGGCTTATTGTACCTACTCTCAAACCTCTCCGGATGCGGATAAATAGAACCAGGTGTCCGCAACTATATTTACTTTTTAAACCGACCAGCCAACCACACATATCCTATGAGTGTTTATATCCAGTGTTGATGTAAAATAGCGGGAAATCTGAAAAAATGTGTTTTCTTTGAAGACCATTTTGCTTCACATTGCCCTGCATGTACACCCCATGAATACATTTCCAAAATATGCTTTAGACCAACAGTTTTTCTCATAGTCATACGACTTCATCATATCCATTTCACCCAGAAGAAAGGAAAATTCAAAATAAGATCTCTTTTTTCAGTCTATTTGTAGCTTAATATCAACATATGAGATTTTGACCATTTTCTGACACTTCTTAAATTTACCGTAATGTTGTTTAAGAGGAGAACTTTTTTTGCTAAGGGAGGTTTAGGAGAAACAAATCAGACCTTTTATCTAGAATTTCACATCAAATTCACTTTTAATGACTCCATATCATAACCATCTAATCTCGCTTTACACATGGAGAAACAGGAAATTACTATTACTTGGTATTTACACAAACTGCTTTGTTTCACGAGCTCTCCCTGTGAAGTAAACGTTGGCACGTTTACTTCACAGGGA
>JBBPCY010072831.1:0-10745 GCA_037974405.1 Brachyalestes nurse
AAAACAAGATAAAGAAGACTTTTTAGGCTAGAAATAAGATTCCAAGTCTTGGTTAGATCAGGAGTTTTTGCAGTGTGGACCTTTACCATATTTGGTTATAGGCTATCCAGGTACAGAAGTAGCCCTGCTGATGGAATGGGCTACTGTTTTCACGACCATAAGAGCAAAAACCCAGTAGTATAAAGGGGAGATCCTAACAGCCTCACAGGGAGGTTCCACCGACTGGCAATGGTGCTTTGCTGTTTTGCTACCTTAATTTGGCAAAATAAAGGAAATTTCCACAAATTTCATTTTAGTGTTTTTATTGGATTATCTTAGAGGCTTAAGTTTTCTCCAAGACAAACCCAGTATCACCCCTATTAAAATAGGGCTGATGGAACTTCATTATTAAAATGTACACTGTTCTGACAAGATCGTCCACTTTGGTGTATTAAGCTCTGCTTTTAGGATTTTGTTAGGGTTTAAATACATTATTTATTTCACCTTTTTTTGTTCACTACCATTTCAAAAGGTATTGGCACATCTCTGAACGGTATTATATGTACTGTAAAAAAAAAAGGAATACACGGTCTTGAAAGTAATTATACATCATTAACTGATGAACTGATGAAGCTCTATTGTGTCTATCAGTATCAGCAAGTGTGCTGAATGCCTGAATACTCACATTAATGTTCCAGCTGTAGTCCTCTCAGGGTTGAGTGCAGCTTACAGTGCAGGAGAAAGGAGCGTTTCCTCGTGGGTGGCAGTGTCTCTGGTCTCTGCCGTGAGAACCGCCCACAGAATCACCAATACCACTTCACGTCTGGCTGAGTTCCACCAAGCCAGACCGGACCGGCCGGCCCCTCACCCTCGGGGATGTCCTCCCAGACACCTGGGCCGACTTAGGAGAGCTGGTCACAAGGGGCGACCTCGCTCAATCCCGGAGAGGTTGGCACATTCCATTGCTCCTTCAGGTGCCGGACCTAGGGAGGGGGGTTCTGTCCCATCCTGGGCCTCTAGGCCCCGCTTGCGTCCTCTCTCCAAGGCCGAACACGACAAAGAGCAGCAAAAACAATAGAATAAAGCTTTATAAATCTTTACCACACAACAGTATACAGTAAAAAATATACCATACAAATAGTTATAAATACAGACACACGTGTAGCATATATATATACTGTATATATGCTACTCATATGTATATCTGTACACACTGAATAGCAGAAGGTATTGGAAAAAACAGTAACAATAACAATTTCATTATTTGTCTTATCATGTTCTGATGGCCTGCTGGGAGCTTGTTCTGAAAAAAATTAACTTTAATGCTTTACAAACACCACAAGCACTACAGAGACACGTTTCACTGCAAATAGTCATAAAGTTTATAAATATTATATATATACAGTCACAGATTGGATCATTGTGTCAAATTGAGATGGGTACTTTGAATGGGTCTGAATTTAAGCTTGAACCAACTGGCCATTTGTATGTATGTAATTCTTATTCCTTATTTTAGAGTTATTCTTTATTTCATTCGGCTGTTTCAAAAAGAATGAATGTTAGCTGTCAAGTGGGCCGGTGCCGTACAGTCATAACATACAGTGCCTGACAAAAGTCTTGTCACTTAACCAAGTTGTAGGAACAGCAAATAATAACTTGACTTATAGTTAATCAGTTGGAATCAGAAATGGCTTATAAGAAAGGCAAGGCCCTCTAGATTATGCTGGTTATACCAAAATAAAGTTTTGCATCATTCATTGAGTTCTATCATTTAATTAGGACAGAATTTTGCCTTGACAAAAATCTTGTCATATACAAAAATAATGTAGAAATTATACATATAGCGATTGGTGGCTACATGTATAACCTGACTATTTGCCAGGACACCAAATTGAGTCCCGTTCAGGTATATGTTCAGTGAACGGATCACTCACTGAGCCCAATTTGCCGGGTAGACCAGTTCAATAGTATAAAATAGGACAGGACAAAATTTATCCAATGGGCCGGACTGAAGCCGCCATCGGGCCGGTTTTGGCCCGCGGGCCGTACGTTTGACACCCCTGATGTAGATGAACATTGTTAAAGTTTCAAAACCTGTTTTATACTTCGTCCATATGGTCTGTAAGTACAGATTTAGCTGCAGACGGAGTCTGTTTTGAATCCACTGGTTTTGTGTCTTAAAGGTCCCATGACATGCTGATTAGTTGTGCTTTTATATAGGTCCTAGTGGTCCCCTAATACTGTCTCTTTCCGAAATTCAGCCTTGGTGCAGAATTACAGCCACTTTGAACCAGTCCCATAATGAAACTTCTCAGGACAGGCTGTTTCTGAAGGGCGGGGTGAGGAGGCGGGTGGGGGAGGGGTGAGCTAGGGTGACACTACCATGTGCTAATGTTTACATTGTATAGCAATGGCTACTGCGGTCACATAGCTGATAAAAGGCAGTTGTATTCGTCTGTAGTGAGATTTGGGGAAATTTCCTTGATAGCCAAGCAGTTAAGATCAGTGCCTAAAGCTCCGTTACTGTAAGACTCCTCAAATTTTACCCGTTCTCATCTGATCACCCTGGTTAGCAGAGGTGCTCACTCTGTCATTTTAGTGAGGGAAAAGGCAGATTTCAGACGTAACACTAACAGCAGCAGCACGGTTATCCAAATAACAAAGTACAACACTTGAGTTAACGTGTGTATTCACACACATATCTGATACTATCTACCTTAGCATTAGTGACAGTAGCCTGCTAACTGGGCTGTTAGCTGTTAGCTGCAGAGCTAATGTTACAGCCACATTCTAAGAGTAAAAAGCTTGGTAACCATATACAGCAAAGCAACAAAATTATATAGCGTTCAGTTCACTTACTTGTTCAGGGACAGATGGTACTGATCCAGACTTAATTTTCAGCTCTTCAGCAAGACCAGCTCTGTATTGCCCCAAGTTGAGTAAACAGTGTTCGGCGAAATGTTTGGCGCAGACATACACATTTTTTGGAAGTCGTGTCACGTATTTCCAAGCATTTCCACGTATTGCTCATTTTTTAATCTAAGCACTGAGCAACTGCCATGTTTCCCTCATCTGCATGCAAGCCGTGACTGTAGGTGGAGCTAATTTTTAGGGGAGGGTCGAAATTCTCTGGGCGGGCAAAGAACGAGACAGGGGCAGGATCATTTCCCCTTATGTCGACATACAGGGCTAAATTCCAGATCGGGCCATCTGAGCTGTCTCTCTCTGAGCGGCGGAGCAGGATGATCAAAGCATGCTTTACACTTATCGCAATTTCTAGCCACTGCAGGACCATAATCAGGCTGATGGAACTCGTATTAATGTTAAATGTCATGGGACCTTTAAGTAAATACATTCTGATACAGTTTGTTTGACAGATGCTCTGATCCAGAGCAGCTTACACTGAAATCAAGTTTAGGAGTTCTGCCCAAGGAGTCTTACTGGTGTAGAATAGTTTGCATTTTTTAGAATAGTTTGCAAGTTTAGCTTGGCTGTTAAAAGCTGGTATACGATTGACATAAAAAACGAAACAGGGTTTGAAACCTTACTGTCCCATTATTATGTTAGAAAATATGTTATTTTCTTTGATATAGCCAAGCTTCGCTTTGAAAAAACTGAACCATCCAACCGAACACTCAACTGTATAGACTCTGAACATATCATTGCTGGCAGAACAAAATCTCACATTTCTCAAAAGTCAACTTCACATTAAAATGAAAAATATTCTAAACTTAAAAAAAGAATGTAAAAGACTATTTTTTCTAAAAAATGGTATCATTTTTTGAATTGGCATCTTTGAATGGTGAAGCACCATTGTTGGCTGGATGAATTAGAGAAGCCAGTATTAGCTAGCAATTCAATTTCAATTCAATTCAATTTTATTTTATTTATATAGCGCTTTTTACAACCAGGTTGTCACAAAGCAGCTTTACAAAGTACAGGTCTGTGCCCCTAGTGAGTAAGCCAAAGGCGACAGAGGCGTGGATATAACATTAAGCATACTCATGAGTTGCTGTCAGTAACTACTCACACTTCCATCTAGTCCCTATGAGGTTATGAATACAAACACTTACACACATACACACACACACAGAGTAAGGTGGTGACTCCGCTCAAGGTCCATTGCTTCCTCCCCAGCACTCATATACACTATGCAGTCCAAAAACTAACAGCTTTTCCTTATCGCTGCCTGGCCAGGCCTGACCACACAGAGCTTTAAGAGCTTTACCATGGAAGCAGTCAGTCCTCCACATATACTACACTGAATCACTTCGGATGAAACCCTAGAAAAGGAGGGAGAGCTTAGGAAATGAATGATGGAAGTGATGGAAGCAAGACTGCTGTTGTTTACTTAAAGTGGAATTATAGCATTTTTAAATATATTTTCTGCATAATTAAATCACTGAGATGTAAACAAAGTTAGAAGATTTTAGTGGAAAAAGCTCTGTCGTAGAGAAACTTACCGAGCCAGAACTGTTCATAGTGCTGCTGAATAGAACCAGACATCTGAAGGAATTGAATGCCTCTAAAAGCTCCCCTCACAGAAAGTTATTGCATTTCTTAATGTGATTTATGTAATAATGTAAGTTATTACGTTCATATCCTAATGCTTGCTCCCCTTCTCTAGCTTTTCATACAGAGCGAATCAGCGTGGTATGTCTGACTACTGAGACTTTATTACCAATGTTTTGAGAAAAGAAATATATCCATGGTGGAGTGGTACATGCAGAACATTGTGAGGTAAAATAGTGACCCAAAACTTGTGCCCCAGATTTACTACTATTGTACTATCATCAACACTCAGAAGACATGATGGTTTCCTGGTGGGTTTGGAGAGTAAATAAAATATCATTGTGTTGTACATGTCCCATTCACCACCATTGAAAGTTCCTCTACCATTAACCATTTTTTTACCTCATAACAACTGATTATTTGCAGAAATTGTGAAAAACTGATGTAAGCTTAGATTACTTGCTAGCTGCATTGCCCTCTAAACTCCAGCATAAAGCTAGACATGAAGGCTATTTTGACTGTTCGGGGTAAACACCTTTTAAAACAAAAATAAGTCAGATATACATCACAATCTGAAGTAAAGTTTTGCTGAACACACAATTGTATGCAAATTAACCATTTCATTGCTGGAAGAACAAGATCTCACATTTCCTACATGTCAGCTTCACAGTAAACATTTTTCTAAACTTTTAGTGAAAGTCAATACAAAAAAAGACTATTCTATAAAAAAAAGAGCATAAAAAGAACATTGCTGTTTTAACATTTCCATGGATTTTTCACACTAGAATCTCAAAGTGAGGTTTTTACATATTTTCCTCTGTGTGTCGAACTAATCATATCATGAATTTGCTCATTAGACGTGTTATTTGCTCTAGTGCAGATGCTGTCCGTTTTCTGGCGCGTTTGCCTCCATGTTTTTCAGCTGAGTAGCTGCTCTTCCTGCAGGATGAAATATACATCATGATGAACATCTCTAAAGTGGCTGTCAGTGTTATTGCACATTTATCATCCCAGCAAGAACACTGAGCACACTCAGACACATAACTCAAACACACATGACCACACATCTCTGTCACTCATATACATGCGTATGCATACATTTAGCTCATTTCCCCCTCATGAATCTTCATTATTATTATATTATATTATTATATTTTAACTCTATCTCACTCAACACATTACTGGCAATTCACTTTGTCTTTGTTCCCTTTGACTCATTTAGTACTGAGACTCTTCTTTTGTTGACTGGCTTTATGTTCTTGGATTAGCCATGTAATCTGAATGTAGGGTGCCATAAGATTAGTTTATTCTTTTTGCACGACATCCCCCCTACACACGTTGACTTTTCTTCATCCTCACTTACTTTTTAGCAACACTTTATTAAATAGAAATTGCTTGTGTTCTGTGAGCACCCTATAAGTGTGGCGATGCCTTCATTTTTTCCAGACGTATGGTTTTGATCAAGAATACTTGAGATAGCCCATGATGTGATGATTACATTAATTGGAAATGTGTCATGAATTGATGAACACACAGGCTGAAACACAGGTTGAATCGAGCTGCAGGTTTAATGAGGAACAGGAGGTTCGTTTGTACAAAACAGAGGAACACAAGACCTTCCAGATGTATCCAAAACAAAATAAAAATATCCAATCCAAAACACATTCCGAGGTCAATCATTTGAAGGCGAAACAAAAACATGAAAAATATGAACAAGAAACTGTGACTTGCTGCTGGAAAGAACAAACAAGACCTTTAAAGCTTTTCAGTAACAACATTTAAACCTCTTTTAAATAAGACAGGTGGCTTGCAGGTGAGTAGAAACCCTACTAGTACTGAAACCTCCCCAGGCATGTCACAAAATTGCAATTTACATTTTAGTGCAAGTGTTAATGAAATAGTATTATTTTAGTGCACTTTATGTAGTAATCTTTATTAAATGCTATCATACCTAATGCTCTGGGTTGCCTTAGTTTTATTTAAAATAGGCATGTTTGGCTTGAAAGTGGACATGTGAAGCAGGCTGTAGTCAGCACTATAGCTGGCAAATGCCGCATTTGTGGGAAAAGAAAATGCGAGAAAAAAACAGTATTCATTAAAGAGCGCTTTCCAGAGTGAGCCATGCACTTAACCTGCGATTACATCATCTGCTGTGGCCTTTAGATCACCAGAGAGGAAAATTAAAGAAAGCAGACAGTAGCTGCCCTGAAAAGACCACCAACTGTTTGGAGTTTTTTTTCTGACCTTGTCTCAGATTAAAATCTAACATTACAGCACAATTGCAAAAGAGGAAACGAATGCAGGTTGATTAGATAGTCAAATGTACAATATCTTGTGTACATATTAGCATAATATTAGCTGGAGGCCTAGTGGTTAGGGGGTTTCCCCTGCCATCAGAAGGTTGTGGGGGGTCGAATCCCAGCACTGCTAGTGTCATCACTGAGGTACACTTGTGCAAGGTACCATCCTCACACACTGCTCCCAGGGTGCCCCTCTCATTGGTGACAGCCCACTGCTTCACTTGGTGAATGGGTTAAATGCAGACAAAGAATTTCACACTGTTCACACTGTGTGCTGTGGTGTGGTGTGTTCATGCGTGAACTATGCTTTACTTTATGGTTCTATATAGTACCAAAAAAAGGTTTTTAGACTTTTTAAGTCTAATAAGTCAGAATCTCAAAGTGAAGTTTCACATATTTACCACTATGTCAAACTAATCATATCATGAATTTACTCATTAGACATGTTATGTAAAAAGCAGAGAGCTTTTTGAACTTTTTTAAAAAAAAGGTTCTAAAAAGGATGTTTTCCACCATATGTAAAAAGACTTTCAAAAAATTTGTTGCATGTTCATTTTTATACAGAGCCATTGTCTTTACTAATGGACCCATGAGGAATGATCTCATAGTGTAATGTCATTAGAAATATAGAGATGATACATAGAGCTACACATTTTTAAAAAGCGCTCAGCATTTTTTTAAAAAAAGCAAAGGTAGGATAAAGAACCATGAAAACACAGAATAAACATCTGAATGTTTAAATGGTTCTTTGCACAGTTAAATAATTCTTCTCTATGACTGTTGTTTATGGTTCTATATATTACCTTTGCTTCAAAAAATAGTTCTATATAGCACCAAAAGTGTTCTACTGTTTTCAAAGGACCATTTAAATCTGATAGAGTGAACAATATAATGTGAATTCACTCAAATGTTTATTTGTATTTTTGTATGTGTAATTATTTTTTTTCATTTCTCCACGAACAAGTGGCTACTTTTGAAGACGTTCTCATTGAATAAACTCTGAAACTGCTTTGAAGCTCATTTTTCTACTGTGAAATACTATTTGTGCTGTGTAATTGAAGCTAATAAAGCAGGGCTTCTTTTGTCAAACAGCAGCATAAAACTGTCGAGTAATTAAGAATCAGCACTTAGGAAGAATGAGCTGAAGAAGAATGTATCGTCAGTGAAGAGAATTAGCTCGCGATAAAAGACTAATGTGCTTTTAACGCTCCTGCGACACGAGAGCAACTCATTCATCCAAAATAAACTAAACTATCTAGACTCGCTATTAACTAATAACTCATCACAGAGCAAATAGAACTGACAATAAAAATAGCTTGTAGATGCTTGCTGATTTGTACCATTTGTGTGTGAGGGGGCTGGTTGTGCTTACACAGCAAAGCAGTTTAAGAGCTTCTCAAAGCATGTCAAATTCTAGCCAGTGTCAGATGAGGTCAGTGTCAACATTAGCTTGAATGAAATATGTATTAGTGCTTTTCCCACTGCATTCACTCTCCAGGGTGTTGCTACTCAGTATGACTTTGCCTTAAAGAAAAAAAATACACTCACCATTCCATTTATTAGAAACACCTACCTCATACTACCACACAGTGGACATTTTAATGGAAACACATACCTGGTACTTCCTATTACTTTATTAAAAACCCTTATATCGTGCTCCAAGGCTCCAAGCTCCACTATATAGCTGCACAGTTACAGAATGACTGCACAATTTATCAGCCCCACTTCTATCTCATTTATCATTTGTCAGTTTCAGGCCACAGGACCACTGTAGACTTGAAACTCTTTGGGTGGTGGACTGTTCCCAGTGCAGCAGAGACACTGGCACTGACATAGTAGTAGTCATGGTACTGTGCTGTGGTGGCATTACTGTATTTTGTTTGTACAAAAAATAGAGAAACAGGGTTTTGCCAGTATAATCTATAGATATCCCAGTATAATCTATAGATACCCACCCTTTGTATGAAGAATCCTTGAAGAATCCTATTTTTAAATGGCACAGAATCGTCCAGTCACTTTAAAATGAACTGGATGTATGGGTCTCTTGGGGAAATGGACTCCATTAAGGTGTCATAGTAAAAGTCATTTGGAGAAAGCGGGTTTCTTTATGGCCCCTGATGGATGTTATCTCCATATTTGTAACTGATCTATGGTGATGGTCAATCGGCTACACAAGTGAATGGTTCTTGATTGCTCCAATAACAGCAATACCCACAAAGCCAAAGAATGATTAAAGATGCATTGGATTAATCAAGAACTAAAATAGTAGTAAATTGTCCTTGACTGCATTGCAAAAATATAAATAAATTAAAAAAACAACTTGGCATTTTAGTTATAAACATTTAGCAGTCAGTTGCCTTAAACTGAGCTAACTGAGCTTCTAATAGTACATTAACAGAACATCTATCTTACGTTAGTAGAAAACTAAAAAGTTAGCTAAAGTTTATTTTTTTAATGAATGTCAGTGTCATGAGCCCTAAGGAGGTCCTAAAGATTGAATTGAATAGCGCTGAGTATTGAGTCCCATTCATTCATTCTCTGTATCTGCTTTATCCTCACTAGGGTCGCGGGTACCTAGAGCCTATCCGAGCAGGGACTCAGCCTGGGCAAGGCGCCAGGCACACACACAGTGATTTTAGAATACCCAGTTCACCTGTCTTTGGACTGTGTCTTTGGACTGTGGGAGAAACCAGAGATCCCTGAGTAAACCCATGCCACCACAAGGACAACATGCAAACTCTGCACAGAGGAGGTGGATTCAAAGCCCCAACCTTGGAGGTGTGAGGCAACAGTACTACCCACTGCACCACCATGGAGCTGCCAGGACAAATTTTCCCCTAAAATCGCAGCTTTTATTAAAAGCCTAGCAAAGGTTAGTTCCTAAGGTTGGGGTTAGGATTAGTTACAGCAGGATGAAAGTCTATAGATCTCATTCCTAGAGACAGTGGGGCAAGGATGTGAGCATACGTGTGTGTGTGTGTGTGTGTGTTTGTGTGTGTATCTCAGTCACCTTCAGAATCTCTCTTGCCTCTATTATCATAAACCTATCATTATAATATACCGCCATCTGGTCCACTCTGTCTAATGAAGCAACTTATGTGCCGGTTTCAGAGCTCTAACCTACCAATACATTCTGGACCTTTCTAACAGAAAGGCTCAACCATCTTGCCCTGCACTGTGTCCATTAAATTAAAAACTATGTTAAGTAATGAAAAAAAGAGAGAGAGAGGGAGTTTTAACATATATGTCATTCTTCTCTCTATAGAGAAGTCAACCAAAGGCAGTGAAAACAATGTTTCATCACTTAAAAGCCTCTTTCTTTAATGAAAAATCTTCATATCCAGACGATTGTAATATCCATAGGAAGTAAGAAATGAGTCTGCAGTGTAAGATGAAATTTCTTCATCTCTGCCTTGCAATGGACTAGACGCTTGCGATGAATTCTGGGGTGCTAATTTTGCAGCTTATGACAGGCCACGGCTCCTTCATCCATCACTGCGTCACTTAATCTGTAATTGATCATCATTAATCTGTATGCATGTCACCCTGGTCATTTGTTATCCCTGCATAGCGTCCAGATACTTCACACCCTTGCCGTTACGCCGTAGGAGGTGTCGGTTTCGTGACAGCAAAATTGAACGGCCTAATTTCAGAGAGCTCCCATCTTCAATTTTCCTTGAGTTTGTAGACTTTCAAAGGGATATGAGACATTTCTCTTTGCCAGGTGGTTACTGATATTCTTAATTTTTCTGTAATTTTTGTTTGTACTGTATTATATTATATGTATTATCAGAAGTCAGAAAAATGCATCTTTAATGGCATTGCTTCATAGAACTTTATAATTCCATTTTGAATCTTAGTTTTCAAGAATGACAGAACCTGCTAAAATTACTGAGGGTTGAGAACAGGGTCTTGCAAAGCAATTCAACTCAAGTTTCTTCACTTTGTGAAAGT
>JBBPCY010072832.1:0-10745 GCA_037974405.1 Brachyalestes nurse
AAGTGTGGTGGCAATAAATCAACAATGCAGTGAAATATGTACTTTTAATACTTAAGTATTTTTGGAAACAATTACTTTAGTACTTTAACTTAAGTGAAATTTAACTGTATAACTTTCACTTGTATTGGAGTAACATTTGACCTGTGGTATCTGTACTTTCACGTAAGTAATGAAGTTAGGTACTTTGTCCACCTCTGAATAAAATTAATGCTTAGTTCACTTTAATCACTGCTTAGCAATGTAGGAACTAGCAGTCAGTTTACCGGCAGTTATTGTCTTGGTAATTTGGTTACTGGTTGTTAGGTTGATAGTGCTTAATAAAAGCATAATAGATGTCTAAATGTTCTGCAAAGGATAATAGTGTACAATGCACAAAACAAATGCTCTAGAAAATTATTAATTTAGTTATTGCTTGATTATGTAGTTAATGAGTACATTTAAAGTTAATTGCTAGCAGCTACTTAATTAGTAAATACTGGTTTGATTAGACTTAATAAAAGCTTTATATCCCCCTATTTTATTTTATTATGACTCCCAATATATACTGTATATTCACAACATTGCAGATTGATTAGAAGGCATTGTTTGTAAATGAGCATCTTCCGTTGGCTAACAACTTGTTTGCACTGTGAACTTTAGAGCTGTCTTGGCTTTTTAAGGTTTTAACAAAAATAACTTGAGATCAAAACTCATCTCCAACTCTTCCCAGATGTAGATGAATGCTCCAGTGTTCCGCATGTGTGTGAAGGAGGACAGTGCACCAACTCCATCGGCAGCTTCTCGTGTGTGTGTCCATCTGGCTATGTGCTGTCTGCGGACAAGACTCGGTGCCTTGGTGAGTGTGACCGTTATTTACAAAAACGAGATTCAAATTTAGTTAAATTTGGCCGGCAGAATCTTTACACTTCTTATTGAACATCTGTACATTGCAGGACATGTACTAATACTACATTTACAGCATTGGTGGATGTTTAAACAAGAGAGAAACTGTCAAAAGTATCTTACAAGATCTTTCAGTTACAAATAAGCCAGAAGTTCAATCCCCTTGTTGTCCGTTCATTATTCTTACCATTCTTTCTTAGTTTCTGCATGAAAATATGGAGCCACATCGTCAGTTTTCTGATATCTGGCAGACACTGGAAGTGTCTGTGTAAACGTTGGCCTAAAAATACAGAAGGGCAGAATGTCCCAACCCTGGTGCTTCGGTTCCTCTGCACTGCACATTTTGGGTGTCTTTCTTGTTCTAACACATCTGATTCAACAAATCAGCTAATGAACATTTCCTGAGAGGAAGTGTGTGTGTTACAGCACTAAAATGTGCAGGGCAGGTCTACTCTGTGGCTCAGAATTGCCACAGTAGTGGAAAGATGTGCTACGAAGTGAAATCTTAGCTGTGTCTTAGTGGCACTTCATACACCAAATCAGTGTAAAGCACCAAAATGATTTACGCACCATAAGCATACCTTCAACTATACACTCATACATATGGATGATTGGTGTATTGGTCCTTGAACACCTCGCTGGGTATCTGCATGTGTGTGCAGTTTTATATCTTATATAATAAGCCGTGCTTGTTGAGGCAAGTATAGAATGCTCTACTTTGGTAGAATGTGATGGAAACATCACAGAGTGTCAGCAGCTGGACCTTAGCCTGCAATTACAGCCCCCAAACATCCACCCACCTTCCCCAACCCTGCGTTCTGGCATGAAAGAGAGAACAGAGAGAATACACTACTCATCAGAAAGTTAGAGGCACTGTGTAGTGTAGGTGATGTTGAAACAAATTACTCATTATACTCACAGCAGCTGCTGTTTCCACTGCAAATTAGCATTTTAGGATGGTCATGAGTAGTTTGTTGTTGTTCACTTGAGTTCATTTTTGGTGTTTGGCCATTTCAAAAAGTCTGAGTACTCAATTACCGTTTAAAATATTGGATTAATATTGGATTATAACATACTGGATTATTAGTACAGTATAATTGATAGCGACTGCACTAATTATGAGTAGAGTAGAAAGTAAGCAGGGGTAAAAATAAGTCTAAAAAACAGAACCTCCTTCCAGGAGTTGAATTCAGGACAGGCCAATGTTCTGGCCCAGGTCTCGAGAATCTGACTGTTTTTATAGGGAAATTGTGTAAAGTTGTTTCACTGTGTTCCAAAGCATGTTCATTAAACTAAGGGTTTGTTGAACACACCATAAGTCATGCTGCAGCAGGGTCCATGGCCATGTGAAATGAAAGAAAATGGCTTTAATGGCCGAAAAGTTAGTGAGCTCAGTTTTAAATGTGCAAGATAACCTCAGCTCAAATATAAGTTGATGACTTATGAAGCCTGCTTGAAGCCATTCATTGCGAGCTAGCTAGGTATCTTATTATAAACTTAGCTAAGGTAAAAGTGAAAGGCCACTGACTGTTTTTGACATCCTAGATCACTCAATGAAAGATCTAGTTTAGTAGTGCAGTTGCTGTAGTGGTCCTTTCGACAAGTGTTTGTTTTTCTTTGTTGATATTCATGTGTTAAGTGAAAGAAAAAAGTAAATCCTGACCGTTTTCACCTCGGGTTGTAGGTCAGTTCTCTAAAGCTACACCATTCGCTTATCTGTCTAAAGTCCATTTCTTCCTTTCTTTCTCAAAGGCCTACTATTAGCGGAGCCATGATACACAGTGGGAGATAAGACCTGACAGGCCAGTGCACTGATCTATCAGTCTCCTTAGGCTTAATCTCCCCTGAGCATTTCCAGGGGAACTTGTGGGCTGTCGTAGGATCGACGGGGGAGTCAGGGTGTAGCTTCTGGGGCTCTGTTTACATTGTGTTTTGAAAGCTAGTCTTGAAGGCTAGTGCTTCTATTTCTGTTTAGCGCATGACTATTTTTAGAAAGCTCTAGGGCTCCCATGGAGCTCAGCCATTTAAGGGCCTCTTCCAATAGGAAGGTGATGCTATAGCTGAAAAAATGCAGTGGATGGAATCTACATGTACACGGTGGTTTACATTGTATGTGTTAGCACTGTGTTAGCACAGCGCGTGTATATTTGCCTGTGTGCGTGTATGTATGATTTACAGCATTAATATTTGTTCCTTTTTTTCTGTACTACATTGAAACAAGCTAGAACCCCAAAAAAACCAAAATGAATCATTAAAATCAATTTTTAATTCTGTCTTTACAAGATTATTTTGGTATGTCAGTTAAATACAAATTTTAAACTTTAATAAAACTTTTGTTTACTTGCTTTTATGCCATTGTTTGAATGAGTGATGCATATTTTTCCTGTGAAATGATATCTGTCTTATGAGTGAGGGTCAGTTTCTTCATGTAGACTGCCAACAAACTGCCTTGTAAAAAAGGATGGTCTGACCTGATGACTTCATCACTGAGAGCACTGCTGTTTAGTTTTTAGGTCAGTTTTAATCTGCCTTCTTTGTTCATGATGTAAATGATGACAGAGATGATTCTGAGCCTTTTGGCTCTGACCACAAGACAAAAAAAAATCATGCAGACCCAGGTGCAGACTTAAAGCTGTCAATCCAGAATGAAAATCAAATTTAAATGCAGTTCTTTGTGTAAACTGGAATGGAATGTATAGCATGTGAAGGTTCTAAGGGTTCAATTACAGGGTTATTATTCAGTTATCATTTATAATTGGATATATTTTGTAAATGTAATTAGCTATATAAGTATAATTATTATACGTAACTATAAATTAATTGGTAACTACTACGAAAATAACATTAGTGCTGTCAGGACAAAACTTTGTATGTCTGTTTTATAACACTTTCTAATTTGAAAATACCAGCTGCTGTTCACATTGTGTAAAGAGTTCATGATGAGTGGGCCAGTCATAATGTTCCAAAATAACATGGAGGTTATGTAGCTTTGGGAATGAGGCACTGGAGTTTATGAGCACCTACAGGCCTTGGGGGAGTAAGGAGTTCATTGTAAATGAGTGGAATTGAGCCCAGCTTGGATTTGTAGCATTGGAATCTGTGTGATGGGTCTACAAAATAAACCACTTGGTCTGAGCAGCATCTGAGACAACAGATGTCAGACAAAACATCAGTTTCAGGGGCAAACTGACCTAAATACTGCAGGAAGTGCAGCCGTCCTCAGCCGGGGGGGGCTTTCGCACCACACTGCTGATATCAGGAGGGGTATATATACACTCAAAGTAAAGAGCGCTCAGCACCTCCACCCACTGTCATGACAGCAACGATAAAAGAGAGGCCAAAAGAGAGACAGCCGATAGTGAGAACAAGTGCTTTAGAAGTTGGGATACAAGCAGGAGTCACATGAGGTGATGAGGATTTTTGCGCTGATACATTTTCCGGACAGCGCTGGACTGGTTGCCCTTTGAAAGTGTCTAAGATTTCACAGGTGGGCTTGAGAACGGCCCACCATCGTTCTGATGCCAGAGAGTGTGGTGCAGTCTGTATTTTCACAGCACAATGTGAAAGGCCTGAAGTTTTGATATGACAGAAGAGCACATACTGTACCTATTTCAGACTGCTAAGAGCCGAATCAGATACTGATGATGAGCACGTTAAATGGGCTAATTTGGAGCGCTGAGATGGAAAATATGTTTCACTGCGCCTTTCAGCTTGCTCACTTGGATTAACGTTCGGAGCCACATTCAGCTGAGCTGAATTTGGACGCTGATGTTGTATGGCACCCATCCAAAAAGCTTTCTTTCAGCTCCATGCAGTTATGCAGAAAAACACAGGACTTTGGCCATAAAACTGGTGAAATAGTCTTGTTTTGGTTCGAAAAAGCATTAAACCTTTAATGAACATCACTGAATACATTCAGACACATCAGATGTGTATCTGTTCTTCTGTAACACCATTAAGGAAGAGGTGATGGTCAAACTGTGTGTGTGTGTGTGTGTGTGTGTGTGTGTGTGTGTGTGTCTCAGGCCAGCACATAGGCTCCTGTTTTGCGGCTGTGCTGAGTGGCCGCTGTGCTCACGAGCTGACTGGACGCCTCACTAAAGCGCAGTGCTGTTGTGATAGAGGCCGCTGCTGGGCTAGAGGGACAATTCCAGAGATGTGCCCGATCCGAGGAACCGGTAAAGTGTTCACCGTTTCCACATACATCACAGGCCAAATTTAGAGGGCTAACTTTGCAAGAAAATCCATTTAAGATATAATTTCTTAACGTAGAACAACAGAGTTTGAGTAAATGTCAATAACCTACAAAAACCTACAGCTGAATTAGAAACATAGGGATATACTTTTTCTATTTGATTGTAAGTTGTACGTGTACGTCAGTGCAAATCTGTGCAAGATTTTGGAAACATGTCTTTGTTAATGTGCCTCTTGATAAAAAGCGTTCAAAGTTCACCTGCTAATAGTGAAAAATCGTGAATTTGTGATGTGGTAAAAAATGCCTAAAAATGTAAACCCTAAATTGTCAGGGGTTTGCTATTAATATATGTGTGATGTTTAGTTATTGGCACATGTCCTTCATAACACTTTATATAACTTAAAACTAAAAAATGTTCTCTCCATCCTCCTTCTGTGTGGGTTCATGTATTAGCCTTTTTTTAAATATTGTCTTGACTTTCACTAAGAGAGTATGTGTGTATTAAAATAGACCATCCTTACTTTTGAACGATATTGTTTATTTTCATTATTGATAATGCTGTTGAGTCTTTGTATAGAGTCTGCAGACATTCTGAAGACAAGGTTTAATTATGTTACAAAGACTGTGATAACAGCTGTCTTTATAAATAAAGATTCAAACATAGCAAATATAAAAAGGCATGATTATGGTGAGGATAGATAAGAAAAACATGGTTTAGGACTAATGACAGCTGCATATCAGAGTTTGGTCTCTGGCCTGTGTTACTGTTGATCATGAGTGACTGTATCTCTGTGTTATGTCCTTTAGATGATTTCCACCGGATGTGTTTAGAAGGAGCTGCCGTGGGAGGATATCCAGGAGTGGACACTGGGATTTTAGGGGGCAGAATTCCTCAACAGCCCAGTGGACATGACTCCACTCTGAATGGCCAAACACTGTATCCAGTCGATGGGAACGGTCACATATATCCTCAGATACCACAGATCCCTCAGATTCCTTATATTCCCATTGATGGAAATGGCAATGGACAAAGACCACAAGGACCTGTCGGTGAGCTGAATATTAGAATCAAGAAGCAAGATGAGGAGTTTTCAGGGTGCAGTCTTGGTTGTCAGTCTTTAGAATTGGAGGAATTTAGAAATTAAATGAAATACTTAGTAGTCTGTTTATCTGGGGAAGACCTGCATTTCTTCATTACCGACTGCAATTAATGTATGATTAAAAGTGTTGTTAAAGGAGTATAGAATACCCCAAATAGTGAAAAGTGCTCACTGTGGGTTAAATACATGTTGATATAAATGATCATAGAAAATATCTTTCATAATAATAATAATAATAACAATATGTTATTTACTTATATTTTCACTTGAATGCATGTAAGCCTATGTATGTTTCTTTTTCAGTTGGTCTAAATGAGACCATCAACAAATGTTTGCTGATTCCCAATTTGTGCCTTAATGGACGGTGTATCCCTGTGGGGTCCAGTCACCGCTGTGAGTGCAATGTTGGCTACAGAGTGGACAGTCAAGGAGAGTGCTTAGGTAATGATAACTCTTTTATTATGTACCTATTTATAATGAATGAATAACTCTGGGAGCACAAGGCCTTGAACCAGATGCAGGATGTTGGTTTTTACACAGTTAGGCCTTGTTCACGCGGGCATCTGAATGTGTCGTTTTTCTGGCGTTTGTGGCGCCAGTTGAGAGCGGACTGAGCGCTGATCGTTTTTCTGCTCATTGGAGTAAATCACAGTGTTCACACGGGCGTTCAGCCCCTGGCGCTCGGACGGCTGCGCGTTCGGGTGGCGTCAAAAAAAAGCTGCACGCAACATTTTCTTGGCGTCAATTTCTGCCAAAACCCCGACGAACGCGAAGAAAACGCCGGCACTGTGTTAACATGGCGTTCGGTTGACATTCTGGAGGACTGAATATGTCCCATGATTCATTTGTTCTGGGAACCACACAAATCAAGTTTTGAAGGAAAATGTAAAACAAGTGCCAACACCTAAACAATCTGGAGAGAATGATTACTGCCCCCACAGGTGAAAACACGAAACTACACATCGGGCTGCAGGCTGGAGTTAAACAGCGTCAGACCAACGCCAGTGTAACACCAATCAAGCGCAGATACAAAACTCTACAAAAACGCCTGTGCCATTCAGAGCACGTTCAGTTATCCAAGATTCAAACGTCCATGTGAACAAGGCCTTAAAAGAAACAATATGCAAATGAAGAGTGTAGAATAAATAAATATTGCTTGTTTTCAGAATGGCATCCTTAAAAAAGGAGACTTTTTAGCAGACTTTTTAATAACCCTTCACCAGGATGAGTGTGTTTATGTTTCTCATTGCAAAAGCTGCAGGCTAACCTTGAAATTGAAGATAACTTTTTGTCGATGGAATGGCAATCTCAACATGTAAAAAATGCACAAAGCGATTTGTGTAATAATGAGATATCTCTTTGTATGTGTCATATGTTTTGGGCCCCCAGACATAGATGAGTGCATTTCCGACCCTTGCACGAATGGAGACTGTGTAAATACTGCTGGCTCTTATTACTGCAAGTGCCATACAGGCTTTCACAGGCCTCCGGGCAAGCAGGCCTGCCTCGGTGAGTCTCCAGCACTGGAACGCCTGCTACATTTCATATGTTTTGATAGATTAAGTAGCTTCTATTAGGACTTTTATATAAAAGGTCTGGAAATTCCACTTCTAAAAACAAAACTACGTAAGTACAGGGTACTTGTCTATCAAACAACGTGAATAAACTTGTAAAAACCCCCCAAAAATTTCTGGAAACCATTCATTTTTTTATTGTATTCATGAAGCTATGATTTTTTTTTCTATGATTTTATTCAAATAACATTTATGACTATCTAAATAAATAGTTTCTTACATTTATTAAATAGTCATGTATTTGCAGTATTGTATTTGCAAAAAATAGGTATGTTTGTAGCACTAGTTGCATATAAAGATGTGTGTACTCAGAAGCATGGTAATAATCACAGGATATAAACAGTAGCAGGCTGTAAGAATTCACTGTAGCCCCATGCTGTAGTTGTGATGAAGCTGAAGTGATGTTGTGTGCCCCCTGGCAGACACTGACGAATGCCTTCATAATGGCATGCTTTGTCAGAATGGCCGCTGTCTCAACACACCAGGCAGCTTCCGGTGCATCTGCAATGCAGGCTTCCAGCTTTCCCCCGACGGCAGGAACTGCGTGGGTAAGACAGAGTCTGCACCCTGCTAGACTCCCTCTCCCACTTTTTAACCCATGTATGCATGTTTCAGGTCACAAACTGGCCTTATTTCCCACCTTTACCTCCTCTTTTTTTTAGTTCAGCCCAACTTCCATTGTATTGTTCAAATATTAAAATGGCAAAATCCTAATGAAATAAATGTGTTCCAACCTTTAGTTGTATTCAGAATTTGAACATCACATGAAAATAAGTGAAAATAAGAATAAATAAATGTAAATATGCCATATTTCAGTGCGAACTTTCTATTTATTTTTCTATTTAGCATATTGGAAACAAGTAAAATATAAAACGTGCCATAACTTTATATTTCATGTTTTATTTCTTTAATGTGTTACAATGAGATGCCACATATTTATTTGCCCACTAAAAATCACATGAATGAAAACTTTCAAAGTACAGGTGTTTTTTTTTAATGCAGTGTAAAGTATTTTATCTAGAATTTACAAAAGAAGTCGAGTTAATACCTATAGTTGCACATCACACGAGTGTAAATGTATTCTTAAATAACTAAACAGGCACAAAACTGAGTATATCCACTAGCATTCACATTGTAAATTTATTTTTTTCCCTAGATCACCATCCCTAAAAGATTTAACCACTCGAAATACTTGAGTGTGCTGATAATATAACCAGTTTGTTTAAAATGAACTGCACTGGGTGCATCACCAGTCCTGCTATTGTTATAATGTTCACTTATACAGGGACAGAAGGATCATTTATATGGGTACACAGAGATTTTATATCAATATCACAGAAGACCTGTACCTGAACTAGCTGTCTATGTGACTATGTGATTTGGTTTCTATGTGTTTTTTCCTTTCCCAGACCACAATGAATGTGCCATAACAAACATGTGTCTGAATGGCATGTGCATCAATGAAGATGGCAGCTTCAAATGTGTGTGCAAACATGGCTTCACATTAGCCTCTAGTGGGCGCTACTGCACAGGTGCGGTTTGTTGGTCATTATAACTTTACAACATGTGATACAACACATGGTCCAAATGTGCTTGAGATTCAGGGTGCCTTAGGGTTTCAGGGTTTCATGAGCTCCGAACAGAAAAATGGTGTTGTTGCACAGAACTCTGGGGCACATCAATAAAGCTGGGATGTTGTATGAGTGTGGTTTATCGTATAAGAGTGTTTGTTGATAGTTTTTAATGCATGTGTGTGTTTCATTACAAATTAGATATCGATGAATGCCAGACCCCAGGCATCTGTATACACGGGCGGTGCATAAACACAGAGGGCTCCTTCAGGTGCGAGTGCTTAGCAGGGCTGGCTGTTGGGCCCGATGGACGCTCATGTGTGGGTAAGGACAAATAAAACACACACATACTCACACTCCTTTTCTCTTTGTCACCTCTCTCTCTCTCTGTTATAGACACATGTCTACATTTGTCGGTCAGGTTTCTCCCTCTCTCTCTCTCTCTCACACACACACACACCGATTTCTCTTGGTTTCTGTGGCTAAACAGATTGTTCTTTAGAGGTGGAAGTCTGTAAGTGTGTCAGGTTGAGACCCAAGTAAACACTGACTCATCCAGAGAGACCAAACTTGCTTTCTGACCTATCCCATATACACCCACACAGATCCACCAATACACAAATCCTGATTGCTTTAAAAGGGATGATGTTATACTTATAAACACTCTTAAGACACATGCACACAATAGCACGCACCCACTCACTCAGACCCATTCCTGTGACGTAAACAACCTGTTTCAAATTTAGGTTGAAAATTGAGCCAAGGATTCTGTTGCCAAACTGACTCTCTAGGCTTAAACTGTATGACTCAAAGAGAGTCACTGTTACTGGAACTCTCACATTCTCTGGCCTTATTGGCCTTATGTTCGTTTAAATAGATAGATAGACATAGGAAAAAACAGTTTTCTCTGCTCTTGCAACAATCTGAACAGCACACAGAATATATTTTGATTTTCAAAGTCATAATGGACATATTGGGCTTCTGGTGGCTTCTGTGATCAGAGGGTCGTGGGTTTGAATCCCAGGACTGCGAGTGGCACGACTGAGGTACCCTTGAGCAAGGTATTGTCCCCACACACTGCTCCCGAGGCGTCGTGCCACTGGTTGCCTTGGTGAATGGGTTAAATACAGAGAAAGAATTTCACACTGTGTGCTCTGCTGTGGTGTGTTCACGTGAGACTATAAGGGCCACTTTGCTTTTTTTAGTCATGAAAAAAATGGTGTGGTCATACAGTGACATAAGACAAATCAGTAATATATATATATATATATATATTAGGGGTGTAACGACACACCAAACCCACGATTCGGTTCGTATCACAAATCATTTGCGGTGAAGGAGAGGAGAAATTCTGAGGCGCCATTTTGTTTGGAGACACCTCATCTTTACCACAAAATTATAAACCAATAAACACTTAAATACC
>JBBPCY010072833.1:0-10744 GCA_037974405.1 Brachyalestes nurse
ATTTGATTACTTTTATAGGGAGTAATCAGTAATCAGTAGTTTAATTACTTTTTTAAAGTAACTTGCCCAACACTGGTCTTAACACAGCAGTAACCCTGACATGGTAGTGGAGTGTGTGTGTATGTGTGTGTGTGTGTGTGTGTGTGTGTGTGTGTGTGTGAGTCATCCTCTTGTCCTTCATCAGTGGTCAGTTTCGGACCACAACACACTGTTGGCTGGATTGTTTTGTTTGGTGGACTATTCTCAGTCCAGCGTTGACTCTGAGGTCTTTTAAAAACTTCTGTGTGCGATACATTCCGTGCAGCACACCTTTTTTCACTCCTCAAGGACTATTGAGACTAAAGAGACTGGAAACTAAAGCTTCGGTTGTCTAAATTGTCTAAGCACACTTTCTAAATAAACAGAACACACTGCTTAGTTTGCCTGCTCTGTGTTGTCATTTATTGTTGCTGTTCATGTGTAGCCATGCTAGAGCAGACTGGTGTTGATGGCTACTAGCACACCTAAGTCAAATTACAATGCAATTGTAATTGGGAGACTTGGTTCAACATTTTTGTCTTTATTGTTCAAGAATGTTATTTGAATATATTTCTGAAGAATGTGATTTACAAAACCAGACGTCAATTGCATTTCTTATTTCATATGTGGGCAGCTGACCATTTGCAAAAGTGTTTTATTGTATTTAAACTCTTATTTAAAATGACTTACTCACACACAGTGAATTCCCACAAGAGTGTCAGTGCAAGAAAAGTAGCTGCTGCTGATTCAGGATCCATTCTTATTTGAGTTATCAGGGGCTGCCAGCAGATATTACTTGTAAAACCTGCTACATCACAGAGTAATTCCACATAATGGTTCATATCTAGCACTGCAATGAAAAACCGTTCCCAAAGAAAATGTATTTTCACTAATTTCTTCTTATTAAAATTAGATATACTAACATATATGGACACACGCAGCTTTTACTAATGGAGGGTGAAGGGTGAAAAAGACAGCGGCATTTGCGCTGTAGACATCATGACTCCTGGCTCTATCAACATCACCGTAAAGAAATTCTGTTTCTCTACAATTAACCATTTCATGATTGCATTATACAGAACATCCTCTTCAAAACATTATTATTATTATGATTATTATTATTAACAGAGGTTAACTCACTTGCTCTAAATGAATGTAAGCTTTGTTCTACAATTTATTGGTTTCTAACTAGGTGAAACAGTTCCTAATGAGGTTAAACCGTGTCGAATTGTCACACATTCGAGACTGCTGAAAAGATGATTTGGAGTAGGAAGAGAAAAGTGATGATTTATGACCGTTTCTGCGTGTGTTCTGCTTGGAGGTGATTCTTTGCTGAACTGGAGTTGGCGAGATGCTTCCTTGCTCTGCCAGACAAATGCTGCTGTCAATCATGCTATCAGGTCATGTGATCTAATATGATCCTGTTATTGTAGAAAGAAAAATGCAGCCAAACACTGGCCTTAGCAAAAAGAGGTTTTGGAAATAGAGGGTCATACAGAGGTGGTGAGTACTTCTCCCTCTTCTTTTCCCCATTTTGGTTTAACTTAGAAAGAAAACCATGTTTCTTCATTGCACCTCACTTTTTTGATGAATGAGCAAATAGAAATGCTTTAAAAATAACTCTAAAAAACGATATGAACCTACTTAATAAAAGTACAATAATTTATTAGTAAACATATTAGTGCATGTATGTCTCAGTATGTCTTAGCTTTTGTTTGGTCTTAATGAACAATAAAAATAATCATATAACTGTGCAGTATTAAGACCAGTACTTGGTCTATATCATGTGGAACTGTGTCTGAGAAAAAGGTAAAATAAGAAAGTGGATTTCTGAACATTAAAGAAGTCCCTGCTGCCCCTGCACATAACACAGTCCCTGACCCCTAAATACGGTCTTCAGCGGCTAGCGAGAAAAACCACCCTGAGGCTTTCCCAAGAGACAACAGCTACCCTACACATCTCAGCACAGGTTGGTTGGAGCCTCAGAGGACCAGTGTGCTTTCAACATGTGCTTATGCAATCTTGCCTAGACTCACTTATCGGCTCTGGCAGGTTTTCTCGTTGTCCATGTTGTCCACTGTCAATAGCCTTTGATCCCTGGCCCAGTTAAAGAGTGTTATCCCCTGTCCATGTCTTCTTCAGCTGTGCGCAGAGTAAACTACCGCTCTAGCTGCTACCTGTGTTTGTTTAGCTGCAGAGGCCAAACGCTTTTAACACACTGGGAGAGATACCCACACTGTATCCTTATTAGCTGTCAACACTGACCACAAGTAATGACCTTTACAACTAAGTTACCTGATTCCCTTCCAATCTAGTCTCTGTTATGTCTTATTCAAACAAAGGTCTGTAAACATTTCTCAGTGGCAATCCAAAAATATCTAGTCTTTCCACATTCAGAGTTGGTAGGCCCATTTCTGGCAGTCGCTCAGCTCAGATACAGTTTACACAGCACTTGATTGTTAATTACCAACTTAATGAGCATTAGGTAACACTATCCAAATGCTACCCTCATTAGCTGTGTACACTGAGGGCCTAAGTAATCACTGTTTTTTTAAAGGAATACATGTAGGACTTCTGTTCATTAAGTTAGCTTTAAATTTGAGCTCCTTTAAATCTCATATAAATCTCCTTTAAATCTCTCATGTCGAGTATAAAAATGTCTCAGTTTTATAGTCTTTAAAAACATGCTCAGTATTGTCAGATGTATTAAATGTTTAAAGAACTTTAATTAGCACTGCTTTGTACATGGAATCCATATAAGCCATCTACAAGAAGTGCTAAGAAGTAATAAGGAAGAAACCGGGATCAACAGTTCAGCAATTTAGCTTCAAGTGTGTTTCTATGCGCAAACATAGTATATTATATGTTTTACTGATAAATTTCTAATTTTTAATTTAAAAAATCAATCTACACATCATAGTTTTTAATTTGTAATTTCTCAAACATGTTAAATTCTGCTGCCTGTTACTTGATACACTGTTTAGCAGTATTTGTTTTTGCTAAAGTTTTGGCCTTAAACAAATCTTTAGAATACTTTAATTAGAGATAGATAAATACAGTGCATTAAAGGGAATCCATTATTGATGAGATCCTAAGTGTTAATATCCTAAGTTTTTTTATGTGTTAAATCCAGGATTGGAAATCCTCCTCAGCTGGTATGCTACAGTAATGTTTTCCTTCACATATGATTGTTAATTACTATTAAGCAGTTTAATAATCTTTCAGTTACACTGCAATGCGAACTTTTACACCTACTACAGTAGTTCTGGTCCTTCAGCAGAATTCCTGACGCCCTGCAGCTCTATAGCGCCCCCGTGCAGCTGGGGCTGCATCAACAAGACTGCTAGTCATAAAATTAGCTAAAATGTAACAGCTGAATTATTTTTTTTATTTCACATCAGATAAACTACCAGATAAACTCTCTTATTCATGTTTTCAATTCAGACTTGAAAATTTAAATGACAAAGTATATTAGACATCAAGCATTTTAAGTTGTTAAAATAATATAATATATCCTTAAAAAGATTTCAGATGAGTTTACCCTACTTTAGTACTAGCATAATTCTGCCTGTTTGTGAAAGTCAGGAAAGAATAAGAAAGGAAGTCATGATGAAGATTTAACGTTTGTTTGCGTCCAAAACAAATTTGCTATCAGAGTTAACAAAATACCTTGACTTAAATCATAATTGTAATTCATATGAAGATGAAAATTATTGCCTTGCCAATTTTACTACTGACAATGGGAATACACAATATAAAAAAAGTCTTTAAAGATTTTCAAATTTGGTTCAAAACTATACTTATTGTATATGAAAGTTAAAAAGAAAAAAATAAACAATGCAGTAGTATCCTTTCATTCTTGCTTTTCTTGATGATAATTCCCTCTTGCTAGGCCCATCACACCAGGAAGCTGTTTTAGCTGAATGAGATACCACTCCTTCATGCAGATGTGGGAAACACCACAGGGTGTTAAGAGAAGTGGGGTGGGTGAGGGGGGTCAAGGAGGGGGTTAGGAGGGTGAGGGATTGGGGTGGAGGAGATGGGGGGGTAGTGCTGATTTCACCCTTTGCTTTGGACCAATGAGGTATGGTCATCACAGCTGGCCAATGTGGGCCCACGCTTGTCAGACAAGCTCATATAAGAAGGGGTCGAATGGCAGCAGCTTTTACATGTCACTCTGAAGCTACCAGCTTCAAGAAAGACTTTTAACATCAGTCTGAAGGTACCACCTTCAACGACCTCTTGGTTACTAGCCAGCGAATTTATCTAAGAGGTTTCTAGAAAACTCCACTTTTCTTTAAGAGGTTACTCGCTAGTGAGCTATTTTCTCTCTAAGAGGTTACAAGAAAGCTTCTTTCGCTGTAAGAGGTTACTAGTGAGCTAATCGTCTCTCCAAGAGGTTTCCATCTAAATCTCTCCTAGTCCAAGAATGGATGTTTTTTGTCCAACCCAAGCTTTCTGTGCCTCTTCTCCTGAGGCACTGGAGTTTGGTGCCTCAGGAGAACTAGCCGGATCTGAGGAAGATGAGCACATTCGGGCCCCTGGAGGCCTCCACCAGCCTGGCCATTGCCTCCAATGGGCCTGCAAAGCCTGCAAGCGCAAAGCCAGCAGTGTGGACCGGCGCAGAGCAGCCACCATGCGGGAGAGGCGCAGGCTGAAGAAGGTCAACCATGCCTTTGAGGCGCTCAGAAGATGCACCTCAGCCAACCCGAGCCAGCGGCTGCCTAAGGTTGAAATCTTGAGGAACGCCATCCAATACATTGAGAGCCTGCAGGACTTGCTGAGGGAACAAGTAGAGGAATTCTACAGCTTGCCTACAGAAAGCAGCTCTGAACCAGCTAGTCCATCATCCATCTGCTCCGATAGCATGGTAAATATTAAAAACTATCCATATCTTTTTGACCTGACAGCACAGTGAATATAAATAGTCGGCTTTCCTCTATAGATTTCAGTACATTATCGCCCAGTTCAACTGGAGGGACGTTTTACTTCATACATCATGTTGTGCAAATAAAAATTAAGTGGTCGGAAATTCAGAGCTAGCACTGACATTGAAGTTGCTGAGGGTGTTTATCATATTGATGCATGCAAATGTAACAATAAAAAAGTGTGCATTTCAAAATTTCAAAGTAAATAATCAAATTGCAGTATACTTAATACAGGGCATGTGCATAAAAAGACTGGAGCTAAATACAATGCTGTTACTCTATAGTTATATAATAGTAGCAAGTTGACTGCACTCAAGGTGTGATCAGGAAGATGCTTCAAATCAAATGGCTTCAAAATTGTCCAGTTGGCTTACTACTAATACACACTGAATAGGGTAACGCTTTCCCTACTGTAAACTCTAATGGAACCACAGGCGATGCAGCAAAGAAAACTGCAGGGCAGTGGCTTTGGATGTTGAAATAATTGCTCTAGTCATAGTCTGCTATGATTTATGACCCCTGCAATAATGCATTTATACAGGCCCAAGGTCCTGACAAGTTTTCTCTAAGTTCTATACTTATATAGGATACACTCATATACTATTGGTTGGAACAAAGATCGTGGGTAACCCTATTTGAAAGTGCTAAATTCTGAACAAGCAGTACATTCACAGTACCAACTCTTCACAGCACCAGCCTTGGAAATCATACACAGAGGTTAACAGCATGCATGTATTTATATTTCCCTTTTCCAACTGATCAGACTGTAATCATTTAATGATCTGAACTAGACATGTTAGAAAAACTATTAAAATAGCATTCGTAAAAAGATTACTATTGTATTGATAATCGCTGATTTTGCATTTGGAAATATTCTGTGTAAAAGATTCACTGATGCTTTCAATGTGTGCATCATTTCTATATGAAACCAATACATATCAACAAATATTTCAGTTTCATTTCATATTAGTAAGGCTGATGTAATCTATTCTATTCAGGCTGAAATTGTGTGTCATTATTTGAAGCAAGTCAATTCAGATTATTTTAATCAGTGTAGCAAATGTAACGTTCAGATCTCCACTGTATGTCTGTCTTTACATCCTATCTACTACTTTCTCAGTGTCTGACCTCTCTCTCTCTCACCTCTCTCTGTGTCTGTCTGTGCAAGTGAATGACTGTCTCAACCTCAGCATGTCTATAATAAATTGCTGCCCACATCTGTCTCCTCTTATACGCCAACATATTAGCTTACTGCTTCTTGTCTAGTCTCTCAAGGCTTAGGTGGATTTTATTAGCGTGACGTCCAAATTGTCTTTATTCTTGCATTGCTTCTTTATGGAGGCTGGGAAACAATCCAAAGGAAGGAAGAAAGTGACTCTCACTGATGAAGGCCCATCGGAATGTACCGGGGTGGCTTCTTAACCTTAACCTCGTTAATGTTTGTGATTATTTTATTCTGTAGTTGCTGGTTGTGTACCTGTGTATTTGTGTAAGGGCCCATGTAAGGGCCTGCATATAAGGTTCTTGTAACATATAAATAGTTGAGATTCTTTAAAGACCCTGTTTACAGAAACAGTTCTTTAAAGAACTGTTAATTAAATGGCTCTTTAGAGAACCTAATGTGGTTCTATGGCATGGTGGCATTCTATGGCTTACCTTTTTAGAAGTGCCCACATTAGTTATGTAGTTATAGAGTAGTTATATAGTAGTTGCTGAAAAATAACTAAATAAAAGGCCCATACTTGAAGAGTTTAATTTAACATCTGTTCAGTTTTCCATTATACTAAAACATGGTTTTGGCCTAATCTGGGTCATTTAGCCGTTTATTTGGCTCAATCACTTTCCAAGATGTTGCCTCTGAGGACATTGGTGATTTAAGATGTTTTTAGATGGTAGGCTTTTCCCATTCAGCTCTTTATGGCCTAAGAAAGTCTGAGCTAATCCAGACTGGGCAGGCGGGCAGGGAAGTCTAAACGGAGTTGCATTCCACTCTGAGCTCACTGCCTGAGCTCTGTTCCTGCCAGGATTTTCTGCACATTTACTCTAGCCAGAGTGTCGTCTTGCACGGGCTGGTGTGCTTTTCACTGACTCGATTGATTCGGCACGCCTGGAGCCTAGCGTAGCGTGGGAGATCCTCAACAGGGTATAAGGGGGCAAGGAGGGGGAGGCAGGCAATAAAGAAACAGCAACCCTACAAATGAGGAACTTGAAAACCTGGCTATTGTCTCTACATGGAAAAACAGGATCCCACTTGACCGAATGTATGAATCCTATGAATTTAGTTCCAAACAAAAAGTTCTAAATTATAAGGCCCTCAATGAGTAGTTTGCTTCTTGGCTGGCACCATGTGAGCATCTTGTCAAAGCCTGTTGGAAGCCTGTATCCTATGCGGTTTCTCATGAAGCTGCTGGAGAGAATCCCAAGAGTTCATGACAATGTGTCAATGCTGTACCATTCCATATGTATTATTTCATGGTTTTGAAACTTTTACTATTATTTCAAAATGCAGTGTGATCTTCATGCAGTGTCCAGCTGCTGCACTGTTTGAGCGCATGGTTTATAGTGAATGGAATGTGTTTTTTTTCTGCTCCCTTTACAGACAGACTGCAGCAGCCCTATCTGGTCTCAGGTGAATTTAAACCGCAGTTCGTACAGCTATGACATCCAGAGTGGTGAGTCTTCAGGAACAGTACTCACTGTCACCTTCGAAAGCTGTTGTTTTATCTGATTTGACTCATGACTTGTTATTTTCCATTACTCATATTGTATCTTTATATTGGAGCAGATGAAATAACTTTTCCTACTCCTCTTGGATTGTGCCCATTAATTACTGGCCTGACTATTTCAAATTCTCTCTCATTTTTCCATTTTTCTCTCATTTTTGCAGTGGACAGGGCTGTCGGGGCATCCAGTCTGCAGTGTTTGTCCAGCATTGTGGACAGGCTGTCCTCAGTGGATGCAGGGATTGCCATTGGAATGAGGAACATGGAGGCAGTTTCACCAACACACAGCGACTCCCAGTCCAGCACTCCGGACAGTCCAGGCAACAGACCAGTCTACCACATCCTGTGAGAGAAAGAGAGGGAGAGAGAGAGACGCTCCACGAAATCACATGATCCTACCAATCACCATTCTAATATAAAATGTTGACTTTTATATACACTATTTACATAGCCATTGCTGTTGTATAATCTACATAAAACCTTTTATGTAGAAGATAAATTCCAGTTGACTAAAAAGCAAACTTATCTCAACCTTTGGTTGTCATTATCTCTCGCTTGCACAGTAGTATTTTCAGTAGGATTCAGTGGACTGGTCAACACAGAGACATTAGAGTGAGCTTTGTCCTGTGTTGTCTGTAAAGTGTCTATAACTCCGCCATCTTTGTGTTGTAAATAAGTTCTGTACATACTGTATGTATTTTAAATTACCATTACTGTATTCAGTTAACATCATTGTAGCATATTTAAATAGTTTTCTTCTTTTTTTCGTGTCTCATCTGTACGTTTTTGATGAACTGTATTTAATAAATCATTTTAAGCAAAGAATGAAAATACTTGTGTTTCTAAAAAAAAGTTGTTACATATCTTTCACTAAACATGAATTACCAAAACTTCAACACATTGGTTTTCTGCAGCCATTTATTGTGTGTGTGTATCTTTGTGAGATACAAATACAAATACTGGGGAAATCTGTGGAACAGGGTCATTTTGTTGATCCTCACAAGGAAAACATTTTAGGAGTAACTAAAAGAACAGAACAGATTGGCTGTTGTTACTGAGATTGAGGCCAGCGTTAGGTTTAGGCGCAGTATAACTGAGATAAAGTATTAACCAAGTCAATGGAATGTCCAAACAAATCTAGTAATAAAGTATTTCTGTGTGTGTGCTTGTGTGTGTGTGTGTGTGTGTGTGTGTGTGTGTGTGGCAGATGATGGAGTGATGACATGAGGCGTTGATGAAAAAGAGAGGAAATGAAGTGTGTGAACCAGTATTTTGTAACAAATGCTACACATCTTTCACATTGTCATGAACAAATGGCATTGTGCTGACACTTCAAAGTGCTAAGTGCTCTCTCCGTGTGTGTGTGTGTGTGTGTGTGTGTGTGTGTGTGTGTGTGTGTGTTTTGCTGGTGAGAAGAGAATGTAGATATGTGATGTCTTCCCATTGTATTCTCAGAGGCATAGCATGAATATCTACTGTTATTTCTGTTAGCTGCTCTGTTGTAACCCCCTATGTGTTAAACCATTTCTGCAGTTACTTACTGCCCCCTTGGCATTATTTCCTTTTCTTTCCAAAAGAGAAGCACAGTTTCTTTTATCACTTTCCTTTTATAACAATCTCTACAATAGTAAAGATTTTTTATCCTGCTTATCTTAACTGTGATACTTATTTTTTAATTAATATTTTTTAATTAAAAAAGGTTAATAATTTTAAGTTTATAATTTATTCCTTTCACTTAAATGATGGAACAGTGTGACGGCTGTTGTTGATGAACCATTGTGATGACATCAGGAGAGCCTCACATTTATTAGTCAATACCTGTGTTCCAAAAGGTGGTCTGTGGTCCTAGAAGGCTACATTTCTAGATTGCTCTATCTTTGAAGACTGGTCTAATTTGAAGGATATTTTGAATACAGCTGAGAAATGGAACTCTATTGATTGCTTATGTTACCCATGATTATACAGTAAAACATACAGCACACTACTTATTTAGTTGTGTACATATATTACATTTGCATTTACAATCCCAGCACTTGGCTGATGCTCTTATTCAGAACGACATACGTGAGTAATTCGTAGTCCACAAAAAATGTTACTCGCATTAGTTAACCTAGACTTAAAATTAAAAGCTTATACAGCTACCAGAGATGGAGCCAGCGCTACCAGATCTCACACACACAAGACATTTTTTTAAACTTATTTGTGAAGTGTGTGCTAGTTACATTTTTTATATGAATATGTAGTTCATGTAGAACACTCAGTGTTTACTGAGGAATGTGGTCTATAGTTGTGCTCTACACAGCGAGGATCTCAGCAGTTCTGACAATCAGGAGACGTTTGTTCCACCATTTCGGTGCCCAGAGCTGAGACAAGTCTTGATGCATGTCTTCGACCTTTGAGAAGGGAGGGATTAATTTGGGCTGCTCTTGATGCTCTAACAGGGAGAAAGGTAAGATGGAGCTGGACCATTTTTGGCTCTGTAGGTGAGTGTTAAGAGTTTTAAATCTGATGTGAGAAGTCACAGGAAGCCAGAGAAGGGTTTGTAGTAGTGGAACTGTGCATGAGAAGTTTTGTGTATTGAAGACCAGATGTGCTGCTGCATTTTGAATAATCTGTAGGGGTCTTGTGGTTTTCAGAAGGCGGCCAGCCAGGAGTACAGTAGTCTAGTTTGAGATGACTAATGGCATCAGAGGAATGGACTAGATGCTTTGAAGAAAGTATCTGCAAGTTCGGGAGAGATTGTTAATGTGAGGTGAAAATGATTCTCTTATCGGAGAACACCTAGATTTTGGTGTGAGAATGATGACAGCACTTCCAAAATTATGACTTGGTCTTGGGTATGCATCTCCTGGGATGTACAGGAACTCATGGAATTTAGATTTAGGTAAAGCACCTCCTGCCATCCAGGAGGAAATATTCAGACATGCAGACATCCAGCCTAAGATCTAAGAGTCACCAGGAGGAAAGAAGAGGATGAGTTTAACCCTTTAAGCGCCAGGTTTTTTTTTTAAGAAATACTGGATTTTGACATCAATATTTCAAAAGCTTGTGGCTTAAAAGGGGTTAAAGATAGAG
>JBBPCY010072834.1:0-10743 GCA_037974405.1 Brachyalestes nurse
TAAATTTTGTTCAAAATATCGTGATACATATCGTATCGTGAACCCAGTATCGAGATACGTACCGTATCGTGACCTGGTCATATCCTTACACCCCTAGCTATGACGGATTTCTGTCAGCTGAGTGCACTTAAGGTTAATAATGAGACTGATATAGATCTGAAGGGAAAAATGGTTTGAAAAAGTGTAGGAAAGGCATCTGTAGTGTGAAGAGAGCACTGGTGCGTGCAAAGGACTGTGTGTGTGTGTAGTGTGAGAGAGAGAGAGATGGGGAAACTGTGCTTGGAAGCTTGTAGTTTTGTTCCAACTTACCCTGTTCACTTTAGATCCCCTGACAGTGTTCTATCAGCTCTTTACTGTATGTGTTTGCGCCATTACCGATTGTTAGTACCTAGTTCATATGGCGGCCGTAGCCTATAACGGTAGTAGCCTAAGCTAAAGAGAAAGTAAAGGGGCTAACTATTTATGGCTGTGCTGTATATTCAGGCACTTTGCTCTTGTTTGGATGTTGTGTTTAGATGAACAGAACTTACTTGAGTCCTGAACCTATTGAATAATTACAGTTTATTGTTCTAGATTTACACTAAGCATTTAGCCAATCTAGCATCTGTTTAACATAAGCACAGTAGTAATTTCTTCCTTTATTTGTTACAGAACCTTACATCATACATTATCCTTACAAGTGCAGTTCAAATGAACATTAAACATCCTTTGAACTCTATCCTGCCGGACCTGAGTCGTGACTGACATCCTTCAGCGAGTGTTGTCCTCCTGCAGCAAATCTATACAATTTTGGGGAGTGTGGCCCCCTTCTCAACAGTCAGAATAGAACGTATTTGTGATTGGAAGGTGGTGTGTCATGAGGTGTCCTATTCGCTAACAGTGGAGAAAAGCCATTGCTTAAATAGATAAAGAAACCCAAAACTCCGAAGCTCAAGATTCAGGACAGTGGCACTGGTGTCACAAGTGCTACGAGAGCTTATGCTCTATTAAAAATAAATAAATAACAGCAGTTTTGGGATTTGTTTTCTTGCTGTTGACAAAGGAATGAATGCCAGTGGGAAGCTGCTCTAAATTTCCCGTATTTTGGGTGGGGATCTTGGGAAACATTCCTTATTTTCAAAGTTGAAAATTGACAGGTATGGCCTTAGTGCATGCCTAAAGTAGATTAGAGCATCATTATTTATAAGAAAGTCTGCAGTATTCAGCCTGCTTTAAAATGAGTTTAGACTATTTGTAAACGTGGCTATATAAATAGTCCTTAAAGCCATTATTTTACAAGACAGAGGCCCTTCGATTTGCATCACTTGCGTGCATCAGTTTGCTTTTCAGTTTTGCCAGCATGGATGCTGTTTTTTTAAAGCAAGGCACAGATGTGTCGGACATCGACAAAAAGTGGAGATGGGTGATAATGGGAAGCCATTTAGTTCATGGTGCAAAAACATGAACAGGTCAGGTGTGTGCTTTTGTGTGGTATCTCAACAGAGCATAAACCTTTTAGGCATGGCCGAGGTGGTATGGGCCCGTGACACGGAGCATTTGGTAAAAAAAAATTATGTTAATGAATTAAAATTTCAGTCAGAGGATTTTTTTATATGAATCTTATGTTGGCCTTAAGTTGGGCTTTGCACAGTATTCTCAGGGTAAGCGGGACATTGTGGTGGTGGTGGTAGGTTGTGTGTGTGAGTGTTGTGGTTTGAAGATGAAGGGAAGATAATGCAGAGTTCTGTTTGAGTGTGTGTCAGCGATAGCCTTCATAACTGAGTGCAGTCCTTCAGCTGTACGCTCTTTATGGAAGATAGTTTAGTGTATTTTTGAGGCCTCTTTTGCCATTGTGCTTGTAGTGCTCTGTGTGTGTGTGTGTGTGTGCTTTAAAACACACTAGTAAATAAGAACCACCACCATCCTCTGTGTGTGTGTGTGTGTGTGTGTGTGTGTGTGCACGCGTGTGTGTTTAACCAATGGAAGTCGGAGTTGTGGATAAAACAAACACAAAAGCATGCTATTCATTCTCTGTGAATTATCTGTACACTTATTTCTCACTGGTAGCTCACTGAAGCAAGTGGAGAACTGGTGTGTTTTTCCATAGATACGATGACACGAATTCAGTTTAAATTTGGTAATGTGCACTCATTTTACAGCTTTGTCATGATGTCAAGTAATGCATGAAATGTGCACTTGTACCTGTAGATACAGATTTTACAGAGATATAGTTAATTGTGTACCTTTTGTAAGTAATCAAGTAATAAACATGATTACATAGGGAAATATCATGATTAAATAGCAACTGAAACAAATAGCAACTGTGAAACAGTTGTCTACTTATCTTCCCTACTGATTATTATCTATTGATTAAAGGAGAATGTCATTGATTCTTTTATTATTCTAAATATCTGCATAAACATCGCACAAAAAATTGCTGAGAACAGGTTTGTTGTGAAATAGTTCACTGTAATATAATTTGCCGACTTAACTGGAACCAGAGTGCACAACTACCGTCATTTCACTGACCTTCCAAACCACCTCTGTTTATATTATCTTGTGCTGATGGCAAAATAGTGGTAAATAATTTATTTGGGGACTAGTTTGCAATATAATGGCCTTCATGTGTTTCTAGATTAAAAATACGCATTGATAAGCGTTTATAGAACAGAGCATTTCACATCTGATTGCTGGATTTCCATTTCATTTTACTCCCAGCTTTAGTGCCACTAATAAACTTGAAGTCCCACGAGCCAGCGTTTCTTAAACCTGAAATAAGTGTCTGAAATAAGACTGAAATAAAACTGAAATAAACCAGTACTGTTTAGTGTGTGTGTGTGAATGCGTGTGTGTGTGTTTGTATGTGAGCGCGCGCGTGTGTATATGTGCGCGCGTGTGTGTGCTGATAAGTGTGGGTCAGCGAGCTGCCCACTCTGCAAGCCTCCTGATAAGTCAGAAAACAAGCTGGCACTGTGTGTGCTTGTGTGTGTTCATCATTGAAGGTTTGTATTGTTTTTGTCTAATAGTTTGTGCATTTTTTATTATTATTATTACTATTATTATTACTATTATTATTATTATTATTATTATTATTATTATTATTAGTAGTAGTAGTAGTAGTAGTAGTAGTATTTGTACCAGGGCTGCAATAAACAGTTACTTTGATAATCTGCCTGGATGTGGCCTCTAATTGAAAAAAAGCTATAAAAATGGCTTTTTTTTAGTAAAAATACAACATAAATGTAGAATAACAGCTCTATAAACAGCTTGTTTGTTACTGAAACAAACAAGATGTTTTTGGTACTAAAATATAATTTTTGTTACTGAAATGTGTTCCTGTGTAATGTTTTGAGAGTCTGAAGTCCTCATATTGAGCTTAATTATAAACACGGAACAGAAAGCACTGCTGCTTTGTTTCATGCATTTATCTTCAGCCTTTCTTAATTTAGAGCTGCTGTAATGATACATATATAGATTATAAGTTAATTATGACAGGGCGAGCTGCTGAATGTTCTGTTGTTTTGTAAAGGTGTTGTAAGCTCATTCAGACAGATAATTTACAGTGTAAACGGAATGTCCTCAGACAGCCACCGCAGTTTGGTCTTTCAGAACACCAGTGTAGTGGAAAGCTACTGTCTGCTGACTATTTTGCTGCAGAATCCACATAAAGATGCTTCTTTTAATGTGGTTACAAGCAGAAAGCTTGGCTAGACTGGTGTTGTAACATACTCTGTCCTTTCCAGACTTTGCTTCTTTTTGCATGACAAAGCAAGACTTTCCTGCTGTAGGGCTCTGACTTGGAATTGCCTAAATACAGCATTGTATAGAAATATTTGATTGCTTAGCATTTCAATTCTCAAAAATCAGTTACTAAGTCTGCTTTCCTGTGTCACATGATTGGTAAAAAGGCATCATTAGAGGAACCCAAACATCTGACTTAAGTAAAGATCATGCTGAGACAGTCCAGGAAAATGAATTATAAATAAAAACCAATTAGATTTCTAATAGTGAATTAATTTAGCTGTGTACAAATGTTCCAGAATTCCAAACATATCTTCAACAAAACTGAGAAGTCACAGATTAGTGTACCACAATCGTATAGAAGTTAATAAAAGTGCTAAGACAGTGCTAATCAGCATTAATGTGGTGACGAAGCCGGTATTGTGGGGCTCTCCCAAAAGTTTCCCCAATTCAGTCTGAACTCAAAATCAACCACCTCAAAGACATCCGCCACCCATTCCTACGGTTAACAGAAACAGAGGCCTCCTAATTAATGAGTGTACTTCATTTGAGCAAAAACACTTGGCTGTTGGAAAACATACACCTTTTTTCCAATAAAAAACAGCTATTTTTGCTGGGAAATGCTAACATATAAAGTGGCCAATGTAAAGATTGAATAAACGTCAAGAAAAACAAACAAAAAATATATATATATATGTATATATATGAAGAGCTCTTTTCCAAAACACAATATATGGCAAAAAAAAGGCGATTGCCACGCCATTCTGCTGTTTACTGAACCTACTCACTGCTCCATCAACCTTTCATGGGAACACGCTGTATTTCCTTGTTTAAAATGGATTGTAAATTGCAGTTCTTTCCCAAACCACGATAAGCACTATACATTTTTGCAAAATGCGACATCTCCTCTCAACCAATCAGAGTTCGGCCAGCGCTCTAAACTATCCAGCATGCCGGCTCCCTCTATTGCTGTATCCTGCAAGAGATGATTGTAGTATGACCATGCAGTATTGTTAAATCAGTTATGTGATGGTGTTAAAGACACGTCTTCATAAGAAATACCCAAAGAAATTTTGGACTGTGTTCTACCACAGTCATGTAAAAACTGTTTGGCTTCACACAGCCATTTATATACTTGGACAACTTGTGTTTTTTTCCACCAAACTTTGGAGTCCAGGAATGTAACATAAATTATGTGAATGCCATTGTGGTTTAACATGTTATTGGTTTTTTCATTCTACCCAAAACCATGGATTATGTAACCTTGTTAAATGTCACTCCATAGTTTGAGTGTTTAGCCTCTTTACCTCGTTTAAATTTTTCCCCAGAGTAGATTTTGTGTGTGTGTGTGTCAGCGTTGACCATAGTTAAAATGATCAGCATGTAGAATTGGGGTATTCGGCATGCCACGTTTTCTATCACCTAAACGGAAGCTCCATACTTTTGTTATTGTTGGATGCACTGTGAAATCGAGCGTAGGCTAGTGGGGGTGAGATGGCAAAGCTATAAAACTCTGATACTAGAAGACATTTTCACAGTACACAGTATCTATCACAATATGTGTTTGATGGAACTTTTGTGTTGACCAGTCGAATATTAAAAACCAATACCAAAATCTAGAAGTGGAATCATTTTATGCAACAATTCACATACTACGCTTCACTAAATCCAATTAAACAGAACCAATATCTTCATGAAACACCACTCAAACAGCCCAAATTCCATACGTAAAAAATGGTTCAAAGATATTTCTCTCATCCCACACAAACCATATCCAGCTCTTTATTAAGGTGGAGCATACTTGTGGATGTTTTGGGACAAAGTATGACTAACTGTGACCTTTAAAGCAGAATAAAACTTTATATCTACAATCAGCCATGAACCACTTTGACAAGTCTGTTCCTCCTTGAAGTTTTGGTGATGTATTTTAATAGAGACGATTCAGCATATTTGGGTGACTATTGACTTTACTAGCATTGTTAGCCTCATAGCTCCAGAGATAGGATGAAAAAGTGTCAGAACATACAGTGCATCACAGTAATATGGACTCCAGATGTCCTGTCCTGATCAACAATGCCAGGAGTAAGTGAAAGTTACATGAACAATATTTCAAAGGGATAAGTACTTTCTGGTTGACAAAATTAGTTGAGTGCTAGTGGCTGACAGCTTTTACTTGCTGCTCAAGTCTTTTAAGGAATTTATAGTAAGTGTGTTGTGTTTGTGTTTAATGTGGAAATTATGTATTATTTGAGGCAAGTGAATTGTAAGCAATCACTTTGCATTAATGCATCAATACTTCTCCGTTCTTCAATAGGAGTGTTTTTGCATGTATAGCCCACTAATAACACACACACACACACACACACACACACACACACACACACACACACACAACCACAACCACACACACACATGCACCTCTAGTTTTTCACATCCTGTTTAACCAGTTCTGCAGTCACACCACAGAAGCCACAGGGTGACCAACTGAAGTGCAGTGACAGAATGTGACGTAACAGCAGAAGGAGGCGTTTCTAGAGGGTTTCTTCTGCTTTTTAACTTTATAACTCACAAATTGAAGGGAAAACCCCAGTCATCCTTCTGTCTCCATCAAGAGACGGAGAGGAGATATTCCAGGCATAAAATTTACTTAAATGTAGCAATTTATTACAGTTGTAATTATTAGTTCTGTGGTTTTATCTACAACGTTGTCTTGAACTCAGCGCCGTTAGTTGTAACCATTTGATGCCTCTGATTTTGACTGGGAGGAGGATCTGGAGCACCTCTGTGCAGGTAAATTATTATTTTATGAAATTTCAGGAATGTGGGTTTTATGACTTGCATTTGAATGGGTTTGCCCTGCACTGTACACACGTGTGGTTGGTTTTAGCTGAATGATGACCTTGGTTGTGGGTTTTAAGGCATTTTAGAATGAACTGTATAAAGAATCAATACTTTACTGTTCAGGATTTATACATCATTACATTAAATGGATGAAGTATCTGTCCAAGTAAATACTGTACTTGGGATATTTGGGATAAGATTATGGTTTAATGACATGGTTTATTAAAACGGTTCATGTTGCAAACATAAAGTTGTTGGGTTGTTAGCCTCGTAATAGCCTTTGTTCCTCTGCACTCACAGATCTGGTGTGTGTTTTACTAATAAAGGTTGTGAATTAACCTCCCAGAGGTTTAAGGTGATAAAGGAATAGTTCATTCAAAAGACAGTGGTGCTAAAATGAATTGAGGTAAGTAGTTACCATTAAGCAGGAGTAGTTATGCTAATAGTTAATCTTTTGATTGAGCTGTTTATTTCACCTATTTTATCTTACCTAATCTCCTACTGAACCATTCAGAAACTGAATGGTTATTTTTTTTAGCATAACTACTGAATAATAAGACTTAAGTTGTTGCCTTTAAAGTGTTGAGTAGTTAACATTTAAAAAAAAAAGTTTTTAATATGATATTACTTGGTGACTTTTCACTTTCTTTTTGTGAACAAAATTAACACTTTAGACTGAACTGTCCCTTTAATCCTTTATTGCCATTTACTGATGCTTTTCATCGTTGGCCCTGTTTGCGTGTTTGTTTAAGCAGTTTGTAACGTATGTTTTTGAAAGCCTGTACGCATGTGTTTCTCTGTCTTTCTGTCTGTAGCTCAGAAGTGCACAGGTTTAACCACAGGCAAGCTGAGGTGATGCATGCAAAATCTCTTTGCCGTGGATGGAAATTTCTGGGCACAAACTGGTGCTTGACTTTAAACTGCCCCGTCCATCAGAGTGAAGTGCATCTGATATAGTCTGTTTGTGCACTGGCCTTGCAATTAAACAAAACAACAAAAATAAAACCCAACCACAAATCACATTTATGATATCATGCTGAAGGACAAGGAAGAACTAGATGAATCACTATCTTTCTTTATTGCTGTCTCTTTCTGTTCTTTCTCTTTCTGTCTTTTTTCTTTCTGTTTCTGTTCTCTTTTTTTCTCTCTTTTCTGTTCTTTCTCTTTTTGTTTTCCTCCTTCGTCTTGCTTTCTTAGTTAGACTTGAAATACCTGTTAATTCACTTATATAATAATACTTATATCATTATATTCACTTAAATATAATGTACTATCCAAATTAACCTTTTAGTAGTTTTTGGTAAAATACGCAAGTAGTTTACCTATTATAATTGTTCTTAAGTACACTGTGTGCACCTACTAGTACACTTCTTATGCCATGGTTATTTAAGTAATGACTGCATAAGTACGCTAATTGTATTCTTATTAGTAGTACTCAAGTACCACTTTGTTATATGTAAGCCGCTAGTTGTTGATAAGTGTTAGGATCAGTAAGCAACTACTAGTTCTATTAAGCAAACACGTGTGTTAGTTATAATTTATAAACTAGTCAGAATAATCTGTTATACCCTATTATGAGTAAACTACTTGAATAAACTACTAATTATAATTAGTAATAACTAATATAGTACAGTAGTTAAAACCAGAAAAATGATTTGAGTACACTAAATAAATGCATGTGATGTGGTACTTTCCACCGCTACCCACTTGTTTGGCTTGTTGCGAAGTTTCCGCAATTACAGTTTCAATGTGATCCTCTTCTCTCGCTCTCTCTCACTCTCACTCTTTCTTTTTCAGTTTACACTGATCAGCCATAGCATTAGGATCACCTGCATAATCTTGTGCTGATGTCCCTTGTGCTTCCAACACATCTGGTGGTTTGAGATCTGAGAAATGATGTCAAGTCAACACCATGAAGTCTTTGGCATGTTCCTAAACATTCCTGACCATTTTTTGCAGTGCCAGAAAAAAACAAACTGTGTCTCCCTCCTTGCCCCCATTCCATAGTGCATCTTGGTTCACACGCACGGCCAACCTCATTATTTAAAAGAAAGCATGTTTCAACAGATCAGTTCTGATGCTCGTGTGCTTATTGTAGGTACTTTCTGTGGTAAACAGGAGATAGCATGGGTACTCTGAATGGCCTGCAGCTCTGTAGGTACATACACAGCAATCTGTGATATACGTGTTCTGACACCTTTCTATCAGAACCAGCATGAACTTTTTCAGTTTGTGCTACAGTAGATCTCCTGTGGGATCAGGCCAGGTGGGCTAGCCTTCACTCCGTAAGCATCAGTGAGCCTTGGATGACCCTGTCACTGGTTCAAAAGTAATCCCTCCTTTGACCACATTTGGTAGGTACTGACCACTGCATACCAGAAACACCAGACAAGACCTGCTGTTTTGGAGATGATCAGACCCGGTCATCTAGACATCAGAATCAGGATTGTTTTATTTTTTCCAACCCACCACATTCAAGAACTGACTGTTCTCTTACTGCCTAATATATTTTACTCCATGACAGGTAACGTTGTAATAAGATAATCAAGTGCTTTTAATGTTGGCTGACTGGTGAATGTCTGTTTGAATCAAGGCCTGAGATATGTATGAAAATCAGGGCAGTTTTAGTCTTGATTGTTACACAGACAATGAAAATATTTACTGTATTTGTGAGTTTTCTGGTAGATCTATGTTCTGAAGGCAGATGTGGTTTGTTTCAGTTCCTGTTGTACAGAGCGCAGGTAGTCCAGATTTATCACAGCTGTCAAGTGCGACAGGGAGGTGAAAAAAAGTGTGATTGTGTGTAGCTTGAGTAAGTGACTTTGATTTAAATGCAGAATACTCACTCACTCATTTTCTGTAACCCCTTAATCCTCACTAGGGTCATGGGTACCCAGTACTTGTCCTGGAGTCAATAGGTGCAAGGCAGGGTGCAACTCACCGTGGGTGTAGCACCATTCGCTCACATACACACACCTATGACCAGTTTAGAATCCCCCATTTTCCATGCAGAATACAGTAATGCTAATATGTAATGCTATCTCTAACTTTCACTCTCACTCTCTCTTTTTTTCATTTGAACTTCCCAACACATAACATGTAATGGAACTTGGTATATGCAATTACATTTCTTAGAGGAAATGTGTTTTTTCTCCAAGCATTCTCCAAGCATCCAATTTTTCCATAGTAATGAACCAGGGCCGAAGGTGTGAGTAAATGCTTATGTTCAATATTTTGTATTCTGTTTTATAAAAGCAGTAAGCCTTGCAAAGAAAATTTTAAGGGGGGTTCACCCTCACATCATGTACAACCCCTTGACTTATAACTTGAAAAGTGTTGCTCTGTGGTTTCTGACACAAAGTCATCCATGCCAAAAATACATGGACGGCCATGAGTTGCAGTTATCTTCAGATACTTTTTTATCCATTTTTATGTTATGATGTATACATCCTGAATATTCAACTGAGATCATAATGCTGAGATCGATTTGATCAATATTTTATGTGTTAAAAATAGCTACAATATGGAGGCTGATTTGGTTCAGATTAATAATAATTCTCAAATAAAATAAAATATTTTCAATTCTTGCTGTTCTGTCTTCTAACAAAATAAAACGCACAACAAAAAAACCATGATGTTTGTGATTTTTCTAAAAACATATTTCATTTAATCATTGGTGTGAGTATAGTGTAAGCCTCATCCTGACCACTTTACTGCCTCCAGATGTCTAATTGTGATGACTGATGGTGGTTTCCAAGATTGACAGTAAATGAGAGACCCTGAGATGAGGTCAGGGATGTGACCGTGGTTAGAGGTGGGCATTATATTAAATATACCCACGTACTAGGGCTGTAACGCTACAACAAACCCACGATTCGGTTCGTATCACGATTTTTGACCCACGATTCAGTTCGTATCGCGATTCTTTTTTTGGGGGGGTGGTGGTTAGTGCTTAGTGCAAGCAGTACCATTAAAGACCCATGTTTACCACAGAATTATGAATCAAAAATGCTTCAACACCGCTTTTAATCTGTACAGAAGACAGATTGCCACAGGCTGCCGCTTCACTATTGTCCAAAACTAAAAACACACTCCGCTCAGCTGGGCAAAATCGCACAAAAACTCGCTCAAAACACAACAAAACTCTTACAAACTAACTCCACAGCAGTTTTATCACAACCA
>JBBPCY010072835.1:0-10743 GCA_037974405.1 Brachyalestes nurse
TCTTACTCTCTCTCTCTGTTTCTCTCTTTCTCTCTCTCTCTCTCTCTCTCTGTCTAACTCTCTCTCTCTCTCTCTCTCTCTCTCTCTCTCTCTCTCTCTCTGTCTTTCTCTCGGTCTCTCTCTCTCTCTGTCTCTCTCTTTCTCTCTCAGGCCCTTCCTCTTGTGTCATCGTCTCGCTGGCTGATCAGAGAAGGGGACCTGGTCCAGCTCACTCTAAAGGGAAACATTTTTGGTCAGAAGAAGCTCAGCCCGGTCCATCTGTTCCTCTTCAATGATCTGCTGCTGGTGGCTACAAGGAAAGGGTGGGAATGAACAAAGATGTAACAGCAAAAGTGATATTCATAAGCTTATGGGGCAGCTGGTAGCCTAGTGGTTAGGGAGTTACCCCTGCACTCAGGACGTCATGGGTTCAATTCCCAAGACTGCTAAGCACCTCTGAGGTACCCTTGAGCAAGGGCGTTGTATTCCTGGGTGCCCGCTGCTTCAGTTGGTGAACAGGTTAAATGCAGAGGAAGAATTTGGTGCTGTTCATGTACGACAGAATTTTCTCTTTCATTCTCATGTTGTGAAATAGTGAAATATCAAACAATAATATCGTGAAGTTATATTTGTCTTTTGTTCATGTTGCCCAGTATACGCCTGTTCTTTATGACTCCTTTAATGGGAAATATGCACATGAAATTTATGATTGCTTCATAACAAATGGACCAGTCGAATTAGTCAATAACTACTCAGAATAAAAATCTTGCTGTAATTTTTTTCTTTCATAAATTGCCTATTTCTAAGTTTTGTTTTGACTCCAATAACATAGTCTCAACCAAAGCTTCATAGGCAGTACTGTTTCAAAATGACACCATATCATTTGTATGTCCCAGGTCAGACAGGTATGTGGTGCATGATCATGTTCACCGTTCCCTGATTGAAGTCACTGAAGGTGCTAAACTGGATGAGGACCTATGTGGTTTTGACCTGAACAGAGTTTTTCAGCTGGCTCTTGTAAAGAACCATAGAGGTGTCATGTCCCATTACTTACTACAGGCATCCACACAGTAAGTATACTCAGTTCTAAATCATTCACAAGACCACCTCACAAGCAAACATGACACAAAGCAAATACAGTGGAAGGCTAAAAAGAAATCACGAACAATCATTTTATGTGTATTTTGTACATGGCACATTTTCATGCCCTGCTTTGTACACATGCATCTGTTACAGGGATATACCATCTAATCCATAAATTGTTTATTTGTTGGTGACAGTTTTAGTGTTCTACCTGTGTGTAAGTCCCAATTTCTCTGTAGTTCAAATATTTTTTAAACAACAGTTTTAAAAAGCCTGTTTTTTCTGCACATTTTCTTTTGACTGTCTCCTTCTTTGTGCAAGCTGATCTCTCTTTTAGCCAGAATAGCTTAGGAGAAAAACATTGTGTGAGGCAGCAGAGGTTTGTGTGGGTAGCAGTTTGTGCGAATGTTAATGTCTCTACAAAAGTCAGTGTAATGAGAGTGACCGCTTTGGGAACAGCTAGTTTGGAGCACATAGGTCCAATTGGTTGGTTTCAAGACTGGAAGGATGGAAGGGTTAAAGTAGCTGTAGAGAGCATAAATGTAATGAGGTCCAAATTTAATTAAGTATGACATTTGATATGCTTATACTGTGTCTTTCTGAAGAATATTGTAAATATTGTCATATAGTTTGTATTTATTTGTACATGTTTTGTAATAGATATTTTTGTATATGCTTACACCAATTCCACCAAGACACCTTCCCTCTACATGGGGTAGCAGGTAGTCTAGTGGTTAGGGTGTTTGCTCTGCGCTCAGAAAGTCGTGGGTTTGAATCCCAAGATTGCTAAGCACCTCTGAGGTACCCTCGAGCAAGATACCGTCCCCCCCACACTGCTCCCTGGGCTCTGTGTTCCTGGCTGCCCTTCTTTACTTGGTTAATGGGTTAAATACAGAGGAAGAATTTAATGTTGTTTACACTGTGTGCTGTGGTGTGCTCACATATGACAGAATTTTCACTTTCAGGTGCATTTGGCCAAAGCAGTGATTCTGATTTTGAAAATCGTCCCAGTACTCTAATGAATGAGGCTAAAAATATGTATCCCAATGCACATTTGTACTATAGTTGTAAATATTCAATGGGTCATTTGCCTAATCTCAGCTTGGTTTGTGTGCTTAGAACAGAGAGAGACAGCTGGCTGGATGTTCTCAATGGCCAGAGGGATGAGGAGGAGGGAGTGTATGAAGAGTGGGGTAAGTGCCAGGGATTAAGATTGCTCTGCTAGGATTTAGAATTCATTCAAAAAAGCTTCCTAATATAGTTAATCAGTATAATAAGAACTGCCTCAGCCTCTTTATACATCGAGTTCATTACACCCTATTGTGCCAAAGGCATTCTGGAATTCATGGCTCCTGCTCTAAAATATCCACTAGAGGGTGGAATTGTCAATATTTTTGATAACAGTGTATTTGCTGTTGCGTGGATCAACTGTACTGAATTTCAGCCAGGCAAATGATGTGCTATTTTTGTCCCAGACTGCCCTCAGGTGCGCTGTATTGAGGTGTACCAAGCACAACAGCCAGGAGAGCTCAGTCTACAGAGGGAGGATGTGATCAACATCATACAGAAAACATCTAATGGTAAATTTTCATATGCTGCTAGCCTGCTGCCACCCAACACAAAATAATTTTTGTTATAAGTGACATTAGAGCGGCCTATTGTATAAGAGTATCTAATAAGCTGTCACAATGCATATCATTTCTTCTGAGGTTATACATCTGTTTACGGATCACCTCAGTTAACGATTTGTTAACAAATCTGTTAACAAATCTGTCAGTTAACAAATTTGTCTCAGTGACTTTCCACAATATCCATTTTCACTATATACAGCAATGAATAACAGCCTGTGGATGGACCAGATTTGTGTGTTAGACAAGGGCCATATCAAACCCATTACGTGGGCAAATCACAGCCTGATGTGCAAAAAATTAGACATAAGGTTCTACCCAGCTAACAAAATTTCCATTCCAAAAACGTTTCCGTTACGTTTAAGATTGGTTATAGGAATGTTGATTCCCTGTATTTAAACATTCCCAGTATGTTCCAAGTGTCAGGTTTCTTTGGCTGTTACAAAAAAACATTCAAACACATTCTTGTAATGGCACACAACATTTTATACAAACATTATGTGAACATTATTAGAGTTTAATGTTACTTTTAGAATGATAGCTCCTAACATTTAGAAACCCTTTAGAAAAATGTTGCCAATCGTCTGGGAACATTCCATTATGAGAACCTGACTCGTTACTGTAAGGTGGAACTCTCTTCTGTTTAATTTATTGCCATCAGTATCATGTTTGTGATTGTCAAAACTTTATGATGAGGAAATGATGCACCACATATCCTTCACACTCCTCTCCTGTCTACTTCAGGTTACATGGAGGGTAAGCTTAGTGATGGGACGAGAGGTTGGTTCCCTGCATCGTGTGTGAAAGAGATCTCTACAGAGCATGTCCAGAGACGACACCTTCGCGAGCGGTACAGAGTCCTACAGACAGCTGCTCATGTGCTAAAGCGATGCAGTCCCCCCAAAGACTGCCGGACCACCGCTTGCTTCAAATAAGAAAAACTCACTTTAGCAGTTTTTATTTGGACAGTTTAACAACAGATGTATTTCACCTCCAATAACCCTAGAAATCACTATGGTATGAGTGGGATGTTATGAGGGATATTCTGCTCTACAGAGACATAAACAGTGGAAGTATTTCCGGATGACATTAATAAATTATTAATTGATAATGTTCTAAGATAATGTTCTCTGAGAAAATGTTTCATGGTGATCCAACACTTCTCTTATTACTGCACTGTGAAAGTAAACTGGTTGATTTTTTTTTATTATTCTGAAAGCCAAATGTGATTCCCAACTTTTAGTCTTGTGAGGCAAATATGAAACCCCTGGGACTGTTAATCATCATCTTGTGTCTGATATTTAAACTCTTTCATTGAGAGCCAAAAAAAAGATTTGTGGTTTGGAGTATTTAATGTTCTTCATTTTTCGACTGAAAACTCATGCTGGTTTCATGAAACGGTTGTACTTATGATATTAGATTTGTAATAAAACAGCTATTTGAACATGTCTCTTCCTTCTTTTATTTATAACTTCCTCAGAACTCACCTGGTTTTGATATTCTTAAAGGGCATTCTTTAAAGATGACACATACCAGGTTATTGGCCTCCTCTTTTCGATACCTGGTGAGATAAGTTCCTTTATCTTGCAGTCCACAGCTACTGCGGGCCTCTTGCAGCACAGCTGAACTCCCTGATACACTATAAGGAGTATGAATGCAATGTCCCTGTTGGTGTAATGGTCAGGTGTTACAATATTTTTTTTGTAACACCTGACCATTACACCAGCAGGGACATTGCATTCAAATATATAGACATAAATATGGAGCTACTCCACCCTTTGCTGCTATAACAGCTTCCACTCCTCTTGGAAGGCTTTTCACAAGTTGTTGGAGTGTTTCTGTGGGAATCTGTGCCCATTCATTCTGTAAAGCATTTCTAAGATCAAGCACTGATGTTGGACAAGAAGACCTGTGTCACAATCTCCATTCCAGTTCATCCCAAAGGTGTTGGATGGAGTTGAGGACAGGAGTCTGTGCAGTTCAGTCAAGTTCTCCACACCGAACTCATCCAACCATGTCTTTATGGACCTTTTTTTGTGCACTAGGACACAGTCATGGTTAGATAGAAAAGGGCCTTCCCGAAACTGTGTCCACAATGGAAGCATGGTGCTGTATAAAATGTCTTGATATACTGAAGTATTAAGATTACCCTTCACTGGAAGTAAGGGGCCTAGCCCAAACCCTGAAAATCATGTGTGTCCCAATACTTTTCCTATATAGTGTATATCATTCACTTATTTATTTGTTTTATTTTTAGTTGTAGCCCTATGTTGGTCTATATTTGCTTCCCTAGAGCAATGTCAAGTTTGGCCTGTGCGACAACACAGAGTGTCTTTGTGAGTGAAGCCTGAAATACACTTCCCACGAACCTCTCATGCAAACTAACTCTAGCTAGCTGTCTGAAATGCACAGTCTAAGATTTGGGCCTTAAAACCCTGAATGGGGCACAGAAAGAATTGTTGGCGACACCCAATGACTGCACAGATTTAAATGTGTCTTAGCCAATCAAATGCAGAGATGCATGGCCACTTGACTAATGGTGGACGAGTGCCTTTATGAAAGAATGGCCCAATAGGAGAGTAGAGCTGCCTGCTGTCGTCCAATCAGAGGCCGCCTTCGTGTGCGTCTCGAATGCAGCTGCAGAAGGGAGAAAGAGTTGGAGACACGCAGAGGGACGGGAAAGAGGTAGGAGCAGCCTTTACTGCGGGGGAAAAGAGCAATAATTCAATGCGTTCTGCTTTAAAACTACTTTGGGGATGTAGAAGTGTGCAGTTTGTATAGTTAGGAGCGGAGTATTTTGTATTTGCTTCAAAAATGGTGTGTTAGTGGGGGGGAACACGATTCTTCAAGTCTCAAAGTTTCTGCACTGCTGTGTTGAGACTCGGCTTTAAAAGTCGCAGAGTTTCGTTCAGTTAATGGAGAGGTGTGTTTATTGACTGCTATAGAGAGATTTATGGTTGGAGTAACTCATTGGCAAGTGGAGAGGTGGCCATTGCTTGCTATTTGTGTGTGTGTGTGTGTGTGTGTGTGTGTGTGTGTGTGTGTGTGTGTGTGTGAGAGTGTGTGTGAGAGAGAGAGAGAGAGAGATAGAGACACACACACACACAAGGAAGGACAGTAAATCAGATTTCTGTTCTCAATAGGTTACTGGGTTGCTGAAGTTTTCTCCTCACACGAAGGCAAGTCAGTGGTTTCAGGGTGGGTTGCAGATGTATAGCTCTCACGTTAAATTACCTTTTCTCTTAAATGCCTTTTTATTCACGAAATTCATAAGTTCTAAGAGCAAGTTATGCAAGAGTATTATCATTGATTTGTTACTCCCCATATTAACCACTGGAGTTAAAAAGGTAGGAAGTTACTATTGGACCACGCGAGTGTAAAAGTGCACTGAAGACTATGGCAGGACTGTAATGCCCAGAGTTATTGTTGTTATTACTTCTCTAAGACAGTATGATGAGCCATTCACAGTTTGAGTCGGAATAACCAAATTTGCTCCGTTTGTTTATAAAGCATTGCTTAGAGCATGGTAGAGAGAACAGTTTTTTACGTGATGAATTAAGAGAGAATTTGAAGTGCTCTTGAGGAACGATGGTTGGTAGTCGTTTTCATGCGTTCCCAAGGCATTCTTCAATAGTTTGCCTTGTAGTGCAGTATGTATTGCACTAGCATTGTTAATTCCTGAAAAATGTTTAAAATTCTTTTAAGCTGAGGGCACCATTTTCCTTAAAATGTCTAGGCCCTGGACCAAATAACTATTTAAAGACTCATGAGCCTAAATCCACAGACTCTTCTTGAGTTAGTGGTGTGAAGTGCTTGTGCTAGTGTGTTTGACGCACTGGGTTTGGGGTAGGCATCAGCGTGCCAAATGCTTACCACAAAAATGTTGTGATGGAAATCATTAGGGCCACGTCTAGAACAGAATCCAGCTCAGTGTTGTGAGCGTAGTCATTTTTGTTCTTATAGTCCTTTTAAGTTGTATTAAAATGTCACAACTACCCATCACTGACGTGATGTTTCGTGTTCAGATTGAGAGGTGTGTGGTGGTGGTGCTCAGAATGGGTACCTGAAATTGTATTTGCTTGTACAGGGGCTGAAAAGAAGCAAAATCATACTTTTATGAATTGACTTGACTAGAACAATCCGTGATCTGATTCTACAAGCAGACCATAATGGACATGTACATTATGATGATTCACCTTATATTAACTCCTATGCTACAGATAAGCAACATTCAACATGAGGAAATATTCTCTTGGAGTGGTTTACCATGACAGTGAAAAAAAAACAGGCTGCTAATAGTCACAGTTTGTTTTGGGGGTGGATCCATTTCTTCCTGGTGCGTCACCTGGTATGATAGATGACCTTTCAGCAGAGGGTGAATTATAGTTAGTCTAGGTTATCTCAGGCCTTTATGAAACAAATGTTTTCACTAAAGCACTCACCAGCAGTGTATGAATAGCAGATAAAAATGTTTCCCAGCCTTGCTTTTGCAGTCCCCCAGGACAGGATTTAAAATATATGGTGCACAGTTTTCCTGTTACAGGACTCATTTTAACCTCCTTTGAAAGACGTAATATGTTTTTCTTTCTTTTTCTTAATGAATAAGTACACAGCACAGAATATTTCTTGAAGCGTGTATTCGATCAGGTATAATATACCAGACCCAGTTACTCCAGGACCAGGATTGAGCAATTCTGTATCCAATGAATATGTGATTTTATTGTTTTTTTGATTATATCTGTTCCCTGTTTTCCTTACAGGCAGGTGTGTGTGAGTCACAGAGACGGTGGGCTGCAGCGTGAGCAGCGATGGGCGAGATTGAGGGGACCTACCGGTCCCTGCAGACGCCGGGCACACGTCTGGGCTCGCAGTTCAATACGGGCATCAGCACTCTGGAACCTGGGCAGAGTCTCAGCACCGCCATGGGCGCAGGGGGCAAAGGACACACCAAGGGCTTACAGATTCGAGTCCAAGGCCTGGATGATGCTCAGGAGTTCTATGACCTCGAGGTGAGTGTCTTGGACTTCACTCTACCTTTTGCTTTCAACTAGAGCAAAGGTTGTTTGGGGCCTGTGTCTTGAAAGTAAAACAGAAATGTCCATTTGTCTATGAACAGAGTTGGGTATCAGAATTGTATCAGCGCTGCTTCTGTTTATTAATTTGGTTTTGGTGCAATTGTTGATTCTTTATGTAGCATTATGTTTTACAGTCCGATTTAGAAGTGTCCTATCCATGTGGTTAGTGTCATTCTGCTGCTCACTGGTTGCCAGTTCACGTTTACTCATTAGCACATAAAACATGGAAAACAATTACATATGATAGCTTTGGTTTGCACACATCTCAGGAGGGATGTGTGCAACTCCTTGTTCCACTCCTTTTTGCAGATCCTCCATAAGTCAGTAAGGTTTCGGGGCAACTCAAAGCTTCAGCTCCCTCCACAGATTCTCTATGGGATTAAGGTCTGGAGACTGGCTAGGACCTTAATGTGCTTCTTCTTGAGCCACTCCTTTGTTGCCTTGGCTGTGTGTTTTGGGTCATTGTCATTTTGGACTGCATATCCACGACTCATTTTCATTGCCCTGGCTGAGGGAAGGAGATGCTCACCCAAGGTTTGACGGTACAAGGTCCTGTCTATTGTCCCTTCGATGCGGTGAAGGTGTCTTGTCCCCTTAGCAGAAAAACACCCCAAAAGCATAATGTGTCCACCTCCATGTTTGACGGTGGGGATGGTGTTCTTGCAGTCATAAGCAGCATCCAAACACAGGGAGTTATGTTGATAACAAAGAGCTCGATGTTGGTTTCGTCTGACCACAACACATTCACCCAGTTCTCCCAGCTGGTAGCCTATTGGTTAGGGCGTTCGTCCTGCGATCAGGAGGTTGTGGGATTCTCTGAGGTTCCCTTGAGCAAGGTACCGTCCCCACACACTGCTCCCTGGGCACTGTGTTCCTGGCTGCCCACTGCTTCACTTGGTGAATGGGTAAAATGCAGAGGAAGAATTTTGTGCGGTTCACACTGTGTGCTGTGGTGTGTTCACGTATGACCGAATGGTCACTTTCACTTTCATTCTGGATCATTCCGATGTTCATTGGCAAACTGCAGACAGGCCTTTACATGTGCTGTCCTACATGTGCTACCTTGTGGGTGCTGCAGGATTTAAGTCCTTCACGGCGTAATGTGTTACGAATTGTTTTCTTGGAGACTATGGTCCTAGCTGCCCTGAGATCATTGACAAGTTCCCTCCGTGTAGTTCCGGGCTGCTTCATTACTGTTCGAATGATTACTGCAACTGCACCTTGCATGGAGCCCCAGACCGATTGACAGTTATTTTGTGTTTCTTCCATTTGCAAATTATCGCGCCAACTGTTGTCACCTTCTCACTAAGCTGCTTGACGATAGTCTTGTAGCCCAGTCCAGCCTTGTGTAGGTCTACAGTCTTGTCCCTGACATCCTCGGACAGCTGTTTGGCCTTGGCCATGGTGGCTAGTTTGGAATCCGATTGAGTGATTGCTTCTGTGGACAGGTGTCTTTTATACAGGTACTGTAACAAGCTGGGATTAGGAGCACTCCCTTACAGAGGGTGCTCCTAATCTCAGCGCGTTTCAGGGAGCCTGAAATCTTGCTGGTTGATGGGGGACTTATTTCGCACATTACAATGCACATCGATCTCTGACGTTTTTGCACTGGATTTTTAATTCCACTCAGCATGGGATTAAATACTTTTCTCCCCATATAACCTACTCACGCTGCTTATTTGGTCGCGTTTATGCTTATCAGTTCTGTACACGCTTTAAATCATTTCTGTATATTCAATTTTCCAGCAATGACAGCGGAACAGTCTGCAGTACTTGTCAGGAGGTACTCCAATCATTGAATAATCTGATTATTTTTGTTCTTTCATTCTTCAAGTATAAAAACAGAAAAATGCTAATCTTCCTCAGTATCCATGTTTGCGTGCTGTTAGTGGTGGGAGACAGCTGCCACATGGCTTTGGTCTTCAAATCCCTTCTTCTTTAAGACTGCTTTAGGCATGTGCCCCCGGGTCACACTCTTTGAGTCTCTGAGCCCTGGCTCTGCCATGGCTGCATGCCACAAGGATCCTTTAGCTGCCACACTCAAAGTGGAGGGAGGCATAGCCTATTTCTGCCTGCCAGAAGGAGGTAATGCTCTGGAAAAACGAATGATTAAAAGTAGAGGAAGTAATTTGTAAGTGTTTTAGGAATGGCTTGAGCCGCTGCCTGTCGTAAAGGCAGCAGTTTAGGGCATTAGAGCTGGGTTTCATACACTGCCTGTGTGGTTTTAAGCACTAATTTGGCAAGGAGTCACTTTTGCCCTTTTTTAACCCCTAATTTGTATAAATTTGATTGCTTGGTCAGATGCCTGTCATAAAGGCTTGGTTTTTCAGCCTATAGGCTGTGTTGTTGGTGTCCACATGGCATTTAAACTACTAACTTTCTCATAGATCAAAGAGAACAATTTGTGGGGGAGAACTTCCAAAGTAAGCACAGTGAAGACATGAAGCCCAGCAGTTTAACTAGGTCTAATTTACTGGGTTGATGCTGAACATACAGGAGTAATTTTCCATTGCAGGGCAATTAAGGGTAGATTTAGGTGGGAGTGAGAGTTTTTTCACATGTTGGGTTGTTGGGTCTCACACTGAAGTGTGGAAGGAATAGTCGTCGTACTTTTCTTCATTTCATTTCAAGTCCATGATAAGGCCCTGGCTCGTGATACCACTACTGTGCTGGAACAGGAGGCAGCTGAACTAGGACAGTAATCATACGAGTGATTAGATTATAAGGAAGCAGTGCCGGGAGCATGTTCTAGCTATAGATATTGATTCATAGTTAGCCATACCTCTTTTCTTCTGAAGTGTTATGTTGTTATACTGAACTACAATGTGTGAGGTTATGGATCATCTCTCAGGCTCTCACACATGATTCAGCAGCCCTAAGAAGGCTTTGTAATGGTCTTGTCTCTGCAGACAGTAACATAAACGAGGTGTGTGTGTGTGTGTGTGTGTGTGTGTGTGTGTGTGTTTGTGTGTGTGTGT
>JBBPCY010072836.1:0-10742 GCA_037974405.1 Brachyalestes nurse
CCTATAATGAAAGAATGAAAGCATTTTTAACTCTTACAGCTCTCAAATGGCAGAGCTTATAGTTAACTACATGTGTGTGTGTGTGTGTGTGTGTGTGTGTGTGTGTGTGTGTGTGTGATACAGGTGTCCTATGTGAAGGCTATAGATATCTGGATGGCCGTGTGTCTGCTGTTTGTGTTCTCTGCTCTGCTGGAATATGCGGCCGTGAACTTCGTCTCCAGGCAACACAAGGAGCTGCTGAGGTTCCGGCGGCGGAGGAAGAAGCCCAGCAAGGTAGGCCAGCGCAGCAGGAGGGCCAGATCAGGCTGAGCTGAGAGATAAAGATCTAGGACACAATGTGGTCGCCTGCTGAGAAATGCACTCAGAATGAGTAAAATATACGATGTGTCCAAAAGTATGTGGACACCTGCTCATCTTGTATTTCCTGTGATATCAAGGTCTTTAAATGCGAGGTGGGGTTCGGTAGTCTTTCCTCTCTCCACTTCTGCGTGATGTTGGAACATTCTTGTGAGGATTTGATTGCATCCGGCAGCTATACGTGCGCTAGTCCTCTTTACACTGTTCCACTGGCCGAATGAACCAGAGCCTTCTAGAACAGTGTGAATGAGAAGATCTAATAGCAAAGAACATTCCAGAGCGGTGTGAGTTGGAGAAAACATTCTACAACAGTGAAAATGAAGGAGAACATTCTAGAACACTGTGAATAAGATACAACATAGAACAGCGTGGGTGAAAGTGAACATTCTAGAACAGGAAATAACATTCTAGAATAGGCATAGGACAGTGTGACTGGGAGAGAACATTCTAGATCAGTGCAAATAATCTAGAACTTAGTTTGGTTCATCAGAAAGTTATCTCACTCCCATCAACCACCAACATCTTTCCATTGTTTATGACTGATACAGTTCCTAATTTCTATTAGAAGGAGATCAAATACAGATTTCAATTTGAAAACCTTTTTATTTGTATCTTTTTGGACCCTCTGCTTTGGCTCCCTGAAGACAAAGTGTTTAGGTATACACACACACACACACACACACACACACACACACACACACACAGGTATAACCCACCTGGGTTTGGGTTTGTTGGTGTTTGCTATGGAGCATTCAGCAGGTCTTAAAAGATTATTGGGATACTTTTTAAAGTTCATAGACTGGTAAAGCAGAAAAAGGACCAGAATAAAGGCTGGAAGGTCACCTGTTCAGTTCTCAGCAGTCACTCCGTCTCCCCCCTGAGTAGAGAGCCGTCACACACACATACACAAACAAAAACTCTGCAAATAGATGGTCGAGCCTAAACGAAGGCGTCCGCCCTGCCGAGGGCAGCCCCGAGCACCGCGCTGCTCAAAATTGGACTTGACAGAGACTGAAACAGATTAGTGGAGCTGATTGGAAGATTAATGGAGTTTCTTCGCCTTTTGGACTCGGCCAGAATGGAGTCGGAGAGCTCCTATAAACACAGCCTGATTGACTGGGCCTCATGTTTTCAGGACGCTGCTGCTGTGCAGATGACTCACTGTCTGAGTTTGTTCCATCCAGACACCATAGCTTCGCTAATTCTGAACGAAAGTTAATGTGCGGAAGATTGCGTAATATAAATTAGATTATGCTAAATCCTTCTGAGCTGAGGTTCATTGTTGTTAACTTTATTCTTTCATTGCAACTAATTCTACAACTCTCAGCTACTCTTCCAAAAAATCTACCTCTACTGACTTTTAACTGTACCAGTTCTGTTAGCCGTAGATGGCCAATCTGTCATTAAGTTTGTACACGCCTTCTCTTGTTAGTTATCCCTGTAGAGACTCTCTTTCTCTTTTTCTCTCCGGGTCGACCTGAGGACGATGGGTTTCCCTTTTGAGTCTGGGTTCCTCCCGAGATTTCTTCTTCCAGCTAAGGGAGTTATTCCTCACCTCTGTCGCCTTTGGCTCACTAGGGGCTCGGACCTGGACTCTGTAAAGCTGCTTTGTGACAGCTTTGGTTGTAAAAAGCACTATATCAATAAAATTGAATTGAAATCCACTCTCTGCGCAGCAGTGACACAGATGTCAGTAATAACACCAACACAACCACAGTGCATGAAAAACCAAATGCATTGTCAACAGTGCAACAGTTCTGGCCACAGTGGGCCTGTGGCCAGAAACTGACCAATGATAAAAGGGCTGGAGGTTACTGGACAAAATGTGCATGATGTGTTATCTGCTATATGTATAGTGGAAGTATAAGATTTTCCGTTACAAAGTAATCAGTGAGTTAAAGTAAGTGAGTGTTTCTAATAAAGTGGCCAGTGAGCGGATGCACAGGGTAGGCGTTTATAATAAAGTGGCCAGTAAGTAGAAAGTATGTGTTTGTAATAAACTGGTCAGCAAGTACAAGTAGGTGTGTATTTCTATTGAAGTTCAAGATAAGGGTTTATAATAAAGTGGCCAGTGTGTGGAAACAAAATGTAGGTGTTTCCAATCAAGAAGCCATCCAGCAAAAGTAGTTACGGACAAAAGTAGTTAGTGGATAGTGAATAAAGGTAGAAGGTATGGGTTTCCAATAAAGTGGCCAGTGAATGGATGCTCAGTATAAGTGTTTCTAAGAAAGTGGGCAGTGAGTGGACAGACAAGATTGGTGTTTCTAATAAAGTGGCCAGTACGTGGAAGAAGGTAGGGGTTTGTAATGAACTGGTATTTTAAATAAGTAACACCAAAACGAACTGCTTTACTCACTCTTTAATCAGCCCTTTTAAAAATGCGATACTGTTGTGATCTGGCACAATACTACCACCTAGGGGTAGTGAGCTGTAAAGACATGGTAATGGCATGTGAGAGGGATGAGGCTATATGATTGCACATGTTTATTTCAAAGCTAAAGCTTTCCATAGGGCATAAAGGTAGACCCTCCCACGCACACACTCAGGCTGTTTGTTCTGCCTTGTGCCCTCTTGCATCACTGTTGCATGCCTGGCTTTGTGTTACACTACTGAGATGAAATAATATTGACTTCATGACATGAGGCTTAACCCAGGGAATAGTTTGACAGTATTCACCAAGGGAGCACGGTGTTTGAGATCAGAGAGTGTTTTGCATGCTCCTGGGTTTCTGGGGTCCTGTGGCACATGCAGAATCACTGAAAAAAAAAGAAAGAAAAAAGAGAATATTTACCCAAATTAAGTCCTGTCCCACATTTCCAGCTCATGCAACACAATGTGATTAGATTTTCATGCTTTATACTCATTTGCTTCATGAAAAATCAATTTATTATTTCAATCCTCTGGGGCATGCTCCTGATAAACCACCCTGCATGCTGAAAACCATCGTATTTGTCTGCTGTCTGCTGCTTTAGTTCTGTTTTTGTTTTTCTTCTTTCCATTCCTGCATGCTCGAAAAGGTGCTTGAGCGCACGTTTGAGGAGGAACTCTCCGAATCGTTGAAAAATATCGATGGCTTGAGGAGTTCCGAGCCCATGTACGGATCCATGGGCCACATCTCCGATACCAACGACAGGGTAAACGCCCACCTGTGCTGTGACACCTGCCCTGACCTGACCCCACCCATGAGTCTCTCACAGTGGCATTGTTTCTCCCACCATTCACCTTTCCCTCACCTACTTACAGGCTGGGCTCCCCTGGGGATGAAGGGTCAAGCCACACTCTTCTCAAAATCACCTCTCCTTCTTTCCCAGGGTGTGGAATTGTGTAGGAATGTTGGTGACATGTCCCTTCCAATAACCAGTGACTACTCAGCTGTCCCTGGTGATAATTCTAAACAAAAATAAATCAAATAAAATCACTGTTTTTAGAACACAAACGGATAACAGTTTCTCTACAGTGAGTCCCGCCTTCCTAACCCAGCATCACTATGAGATTTTCTTTGCTGTTTCTTGCTAACATGTGATTGGCTGAAGCTTTAGCTGGCTTTAAGAAGCCCAAAGTTCAGTGCAGAAGTTATTACCCGTCCTTGTATTTATGATGTGAATGTAGTTAACAGTACAGTATTCGTATACTCGGATAGAAGTACAAATTTCTAGATCACTGGTTTGAAAAGGTAACAGTATCTGTTTAAAATATGTTGTTCAAGGTTCCAGTCAGGTGAAAATAAAATAATTTCTTTTATTCTGTGATTGCGGTTCTTCGTTATTGGTTATGTGGAGGACTGTAGCAGCCTGTAGGTGCCTCCCATAATGGACTAAATACATGCACTGTGATGAAAGATACATAATAAGGATGTTATTATGTATTTACACTAAGACTGGAGTAAAGTTTCCACTTCTGTGTTCCCATAAATGTCAAACTCAAAAACTCAAAATAAAAATGTCAAACCTAAGCTCTCGCTTCTTTCAGTTAGCTAGAGGATTTGAAAAATAAAGCCCAGCTGCCAGAATATAAGACTAGGAGTTGACTGATAGCCCATTTGAAGTAGAACAACAATACAGATATATGGAGTTACCTGCAACCAATAACTGAAAAATGTATGCTATGTAATAAATAATGAATAAAGACTTTAAACAAGACAAGCAGGACCACAGTGTTCTTTTATTACGCAAAATGAAATTCAGTCAGGTCTAAAAGTCTGTGGGGTTTTGTGTTTCATTTAATTCTGGAAATAAACAACATATGTTTGGAAGACATTAAAACAAACAAATGTTATGTGAAGTAAAACAAATAGAAGAAGAGATAAGAGTTGACACTGTTTAAATCTAAGCGAAGCTGTGTCATAGACAATGTCAAGGCCCTTGTACAAAAGGTCAGTTTATTTTCTAAAGAACAGTTTTTCCCTTCCATCAGTGTTCAAATGACTTTCAGGTGGATCTTCTCTGCTGATCCACACCAGCCTGTTGTATCATGTTACAGCAAAAAAGATAGAGAACCCTTCAAACATGGGGGACATTCATGTTAAAGCTTCAGAAAGCTTAGAAAGCTTCAGAAAGCATAATTTATGTTTTAAATTAGAAAATAATGAAAAGCAGAAACCTTTCCATCAATGTTGTCAGATGTTTGGATCTCACTGTAGGTGACAAAATTATCAGGGAAAACTGTGCCCACCAGATGTGACATGTTTTCTTTGGGGGGGGTCGCTGTTCATGTCATGATATTGGATTGGCTGCTCACAACTTTGGAAAACCATCCGACCAGTTTGGCTGTTGCTATGCCAACCACACAGACATCAGGGATCAGTGGAGGGAGCGCAAGTTCGAAAAATTCGAACAGATGGAAACTATTGCTTTTGTGATGTGAGAGGTTTTCATTGTATTGCTCTCTTTTGACAATCTGTCAGTTTACTGTCTTTTTTTCTGTAACTATAACAGTCACTTACTGTATATTGCTGAGACACATTTTAGGGATCAATAGTATTCCTATGTACTCCCATAGGAGGGGTCAATAGTATTTGCATATATTCCCATATATGTTCCCACAGGAGACATCAACAGTATTCCAATATATTCCCCTAGGAGGGATCAACAGGGATCAACAGTATTCCCATGTTTTCCCATAGGAGGACATAAATAAAATGTAAACATTTGTATTCATTTGTATGTGCATAATATTAGGTTCAGTTGCCAGTTAAATCCGCCCTGCTGGTACTGGCCGTAATCTGCAAGGAGGCTTGAAAATAGAGAATAAAATTGAGAATATAATAGAGAACATTTGATTTCGTGTTGTATATATCACAGTTGTGTTGTGTATGAATCACAGACAGGGTGCGTGGATCTTCAGGTTGGGCTAGATATAAATGAGCTCCTTCTCAGCCTTTCTTATTTCTTGTACCACCTGTTGATGGAACTGTCCACAAATAATTTGCTGCAGCTAGACTTACACTATAGTACAGTACGGCCTAAATATGTATTATTTTATGCCACGCAGAAGGCAAGCACATTTAATTGGATTAAAATGTTTAACAAATCTTCTTGTTTCACATGTTTGCAAACAGAGAAGTTCCTCCAGTCATGTTGAAGCATGGTGGAAGATTTCATGCCCTATTTGACGCTAAAATTACAGGGTCATTGGAAGAGACATTTGGTTTCTTGTGTTGTAGTGAAACTTTCATATTCACTACTTGAACCTGGATGATCCTTCTTCATGATATAACTGCCCTCTTAACTGCTGCATGTGTTGAACTAGGCCCAAGGAACAATAAGGTATAAATTGTGGCCACATTTAAGATGTGTTTCATTTATTTTCCTATCAGGACCAAATGTCTTCAAATTCTTATTGTTTTCTTATTCAGTAAAGCCTATTTACTACATGTGTGATGATAAGATTGTATTTAAAGGGGGGAGGGTCACTCTCTCTCTTCCCCTGCCAGCAATTGCAACTTATTGCTAATAGTTTGTTATGGAAAAAGTGAGCTTATGTGTTTGCCTGTGTTTCGATGTTTTCACTTTTATGTTCTGCCCAAATCATTTCCATACACAAGTGTTTTTCGTCCCCTGACCCACCCCCTCCGCCCCCCAACCCCCCACCAAACATCACTTTAACTGTATCTCTTTGTTTCTGCCTTGGCAAAAAGGACCCCTTCCCGTAAGATGAATTGCTTTTGACGGTTTTCCAGTTGGTAGAGCTTTAGCGATTTATTTTTTTTTCCCCTCCTCTGGTGGAGTTTTGACATTCTGTGGGGGAAGAGGCTGCGTAAAGAGCTGGCAGTGGAAAGTGCAGTAAGAGCAGGCGTTTAGGGGGCATTCTGAGAGCCAGGCAATCTTAGGTCAGGTCAGAAGTCCCGAAAAGGCACGAAGGAAACATGAAGAAGGTTTTCGAACCAGAAGACATCACAGGGAGGGAACTAATGTGTTGTGACAGCATGTTTTCAGAAAGGGTCATATGTTCTTACTGTACCACTTTGGAGAGGGAAGACCTGCTATAAGGCCTGAGCTGACATTTTCAGCGCTCTGCTGTTGAACAGTTACAGACGTGTGTGTTCTTTAATGCTAATAATGGCAGATAATAGCAGCCATGGTTATTCTTTATATTTTAGTTGACCATAAGTACCAGTGAACTAATGAACTTTAGGTAAAGACTATGTGTTTACCATTTAGAAGAGAAAAAACTAAATAGTGCATTTTAACCTTCAGCACAGATGTAGTCATGTTTGGTGTTAGAAGTTTGGTTTCTGACATTATATGGCATCATTTTATCACCCTTAACTGTAGATTTGTGTAAATTATGATGATTTGCTTAAAAAACACACTGCCAGCCACTTTAAACCCTGATATTTGTCTGTACTTCTGTCCATTTTTACAGAAAACAGTTTATCAAAGTGTCAAAAACATGAAAGTTAGTTTGAGATTACTAACAACTCAGCAACATTTAGGCTTGCAGTTATAATTGTTTGGGTATGAACATGGTATTGGCCAAAAATCTAACATTTTTCCACTGACCACAGCTAACTCAAATCTTTTCTCTAAATCCATTCCTAAATCTTCTATTGAGCTGCTCAAACCGCATCCACCTCTGCGTGGAACAAACTTGTGGCTGTAGTTAAGGACGCAGTATGACGCAGTATGAGCTATAAAGTAAACACCAGACCAAAGGTCTAGAGCCACCACTTATTTCTTCATATTTTGCTTCCAAAGAGCCAGACCTTTCTATATTTTAATGTAGTCTCATAGAACAGTTCTCCAGGCTTCCTGAAGGACTTTCAAAGACTCTAATTGTCAGTCCATTTACCAGTTTCAGAGGATTGCTTTTTGTTTTTATGTATGAATCATTCAAGCAGCACTAAGACCATCTAACTGAAGTCCTGAACCAGTGAAGAAACAGGAGCAGATGATTCCAGATGATCAGGCGGTGATCAGTATACTGGTGGTGCTGAATGCTTTCACACACCTTCACACACCCACCAGAGAATCCCAAACCCCCCCCCAAAAAAAAATTAGCTCCACGACTGTCAATGCGATCATGAGAGAGACCGCAAGCTGGCTCCTCCCCCACCACGCCCCGCCTCTCTCCTCCTTGCCCCGCCTCTCTCCTCCTTATTATCATTTAAAGCTACAGACACAGAAACGGTGTGTCCTGGGGAAATCTCACTGTGGGACTGGATCGAAGTGGCTTTAATTCTGCACCAAGGCTGAATTTCGGAAAGAGACTTCAGATTTAGGGGACAGTATTAGGGGACCACTAAGATCTATATAAAAGTATGAAAAATCAGCATGTCCTGGGGCCTTTGAATATAAGACAGTTTGACAGACAATAAATGTATTTTTAAATTAAAACAGGCATTAAAACAAGGTCAGTCAAAGCAAAATGAAAAAAATGAGGACACACAGGCACATGAATACCACAGTGTGGGGTCATGAATGATCTTGTTTCTTGAGTGACTATTAATCTTAACATTTTAAGTGAAGACATGAGGAGCTGGATTCTGTTGGAGAGGCAGTGAGTCCTAAACCATATCCACAAATCTGACCCACCTTAATGAAGAGCTGGATGAGAGAATAGTGGGTTGAGAGAGGTTTTGCGGATGTATTTACAGGAAAGATTTGGGTAACTTTTGAATTTTAGTGTTAGAGACACTTAGGCTGGCCATATCTGGAGAAAGTGGAAAACTGTATAAATTCAGTATTTTTGCTATATGTTCCTTTGGGTTTCAGGTAATATATAGTATATGTATTTTATTCATTGTATATCATTCATTTATAGCATAATGTATTTCTGCAGAAGTTTTTATTTGACTTTTATTTTAAATGTATAATATATATTGTTACATATTATAATATATTGTTATATATTTTGCGTCTCTGTGTGACTGCACAGTCATAACAGGGTTCAGTTGTAGCAGTTTCCTCCAGGATCATTAAAGTCTTCTGATTCTGACTCTGATTCTAAGACCAAAACAGTTGGATTTACTCTAAGTGTGAAGTTCATCTTTCTGTGAGAGTGTGGACATTCTCTAAGCATCTCTCTGTGTTTCTAGGAGGAGGACGTGAGGGAGAGTCGTCTGAGCTTCACAGCCAATGCTGGCAAGGATGGGGCCGTGGCCAAGGCTTCCAACAACGCAGCCAGTACTCCCCAGGGACAGGCACCTGCCAGCACACCGCTGGCTGGCAAGAGTCCGGAAGAAATGAGGAAAATCTTCATTGACCGCGCCAAGAAGATTGACACCGTATCGCGGGCTGGTTTCCCCCTGGCCTTCTTGTTCTTCAACATCTTCTACTGGGTCCTGTACAAGATCCTACGGCATGAGGATTTCCACAAGTCGTAGAGTCCCAGCTTACATGGATCCTAAAGGACAGCTACACTGCAGTATATGTCCAAAAATGTATGTATGGTCTCCAAAAGTGTCCAGAAGCCCCTTCTGTTTAATGGATTCATCTACCTTAAGGCACACACTTATTGCTGACACAAGTGATTAAATGTGCACCTGCAACTTTGTAACCTCCATTGAAAGGCATTGGAAGTGGAACATTTTAAAGCTATAAGAGAATGATCTGAAGATGCCTAAGGTCACAGTTTGCAAGACCAAACTTCAGCTTGTAAGGCATGTAAATCCCCACCATCAGATGAGAAATGAGTTGAAATGAGTTGGAATAATGGAGCTCCTTCGAACACCATTGGGTTTAGTTTGAGTACTGGAGGTACATTGAACCCCATTGGGCTTAATTTGAGTGATGGAGGTCCACTGACACCACTGGGATGTGTTTGATTGCTGGAGCTCCATTAAACACCATTGGGATTAGTTGGAGTAATGGAGGTCCATTAACATCATTGGGATGAGTCTGAGTAATGGTGCTCCATTGAACACCACTGGGATGAGTTGGGGTGCTTTTATGATCTAAACCCTTGTGGTGGGGATCAAATCCCAGAAGCAACATTCTGACTAGTGGAAAGCCTTCCCAGAAGTGAAGAGGCTGCAAAGGGGGCTCAAACTTCCTATTAAAACCTTTATTTTGGATGAGCAGGTGCCTGGACCTTTCAGTAGCTTTGCTAAGACCCCACACACTATGCAACTGAGAGGCGTCCACAAAGCCTCTGAGCTAACACACAACAACACACACACAAGTGCACACAAAAGTGGATCTATTTCAACAAGTAATGGTCAGCACCTCACCATCCCCCTGGAGCTCCTTCAGCCCCTCACTGAGACAGACGTGGGTCTTTCACCCCCTGTTTCTGTCTCCTGTCTACAGCTTTTACTGCCAACATCGAGTGTATTTGCTTTAATATTTGCACTGTTATACACACCTATTGTAGGACCACACAGAATATCTGGGATAAAAGAAGTACATGCAGATGTTGCTTCTTGCGTTCGAACAGCAGTCATGTTTTAATGTTATACTTCAGAGACCAGCATTCTGACCATGTTAAAAGAAAGTTCTACCAGTGTTTTTTCCCAAAGTTCTATGTACTATTGGTACAGCAGCAGAACACAGGTGGAGATGTATTTGCACAATGGCATTTACCAGCAACTAAGGTTAAAAGCAAATAAAGAAAAAAAACACATGCTTAACACAAGCTTAAACACAAATTAGCTCTCCTGGTTTTGGTAGTTCTTCTTTATGATGGAAAACATGTTGTAAGTGATAAAGAATGTAAATAAATGTATAATTAAAAAATTGGTTCAGTATAGTTAAAAAGAGTTCAGCTATTGTTACAATTCAAATCACCTTTATTTGGTACTAATCACCTTTATTTGGTACTATGTAGAACCATTTTTAAAAACCAGACCAGACAACGTGTATGAAGGCATGTAGATGTATGATGGTGTGTGTGAAGGTGTGTATGATGGTGTGTGTGAAGGTGTGTAGGTGTATGATGGTGTGTGT
>JBBPCY010072837.1:0-10742 GCA_037974405.1 Brachyalestes nurse
TATTTGTCGTGTTGACTGTTAATGTTACAGAGAACTTTTAATAAAAGTTGCTCAGTGTTGCACACCTGTGTTCCTCCGCTGCCTGTGTGATGAGTCGACTTCGACTTTGCTGATTGACTAGTCGACTTGAAAAAATCTGGAGTCGTTAATGCCCGAATACATATACACATATATGTGTATCAGTCAGTGTTCTCAAGTCGGTGAATGCGCTGTCATTAAAAAGTAGATTATTTTTGTCACAAATACAAAAAACAAACAACATATGATTATTTCTATTAAAACTTTTAAATATACCTTTTTAACAACTTAATAACTGATCCTATACAGCTCAATGAGGATAATCTACAATTGTGTTGCTTAATTTGGACACATCCAAATTTTCATCTAAATGAATGCACAAATGATCATATTTTTATGTTGTATAATTTGTGTGATCAAAACATTATCAGAACAGGTATGGTATCTCCATTCATTTCATACCAAGTACTGGTACATTTTGTACCAGTTACTGTATACCAGTAGGCTGTTAGGTACTCAAAGTGCAAATGCCCCACCTGCCTGAAAGGGTGATGACTAACACCCAGTTTCTTTTTCATGTGTACTTAATGTGTCCTTTTTGTTTGTGTATTTAATGTGTATGGGCTGACACTACATCTTTATTTGTTATTTTGCAAAGGTCACAATTATTGCGTGTGCAAAGGTAATTAAAATGAATGCAAATGGTCTAAAACCATGCACTTTAACAGGTTAATACATTGATAATGCCCTTAACTTGTAAACAAGCTTTGAAAATTTTAATATAAATATTTGTGTTTACATGGTTTTCTGTAAATGGACAGTAGTAGTTGTTTTCATTACGGCTCTAACATGCCCATAACATAATTGTAGGCAGGGATATATCAATTATTTTCGTTTTATATGGTAACTCAGTCATGACATACAAACAATTCATATGTTCGTGAGTTTAAATATTTTAAAATATACGCGGCCAATCCAAATTTGCCAAACAGCCCACTGAGAAGGGGGCCTACACAAACCAGCCACACTTGGAACCATGAGCTTGCGGATGGGCAGGGCCCGGTGAGAAAGCCTAACACACATCTGGCTCCTAGGAAGGCCCTATTGCCAAACCCGGAACCAGCCACAGCCACCTGATGAGGCCTATAATCAACTCATTCCACCAGAGAACTTATAACCCACCATAAGGCAGGGTCCCACAACCATACACAGCATCCACACAGACACTTTACCAGGACTTACCGTAGGAACAGGCTTTGCGCTCCAGAAGAGAGGCCCGCACAACACACTAGCGGTTAGAGTGTTGCCCCTGCAATCAGAAGGTCATGGGTTTGAATTCCAAGACTTCTAGTGGCACTTGAGCAAGCTACTGTCACACATACTGTTCCTGGCTGCCCACTGCTTCACTTGGGTGAATGAGCTAAATGCAGAGAAAGAATTTTGTCGACCCATCCAATCCAAATGTAAGATAGTTTAAGACCTTTTAAGACCCTTACACTTCCTATAGCAAGAAATGGCCTGCTAAATTGTGGTCAGCCAGGGCAAGTGAAAAACAGTACTGAACTGGCTGTGGCTGAACAGTACTGAAGCATACATTTTCTAGATTAAAACTGCAGGATTTTAGGGATCTCACAGTGCTGCAAGTTAATAATGAATGTCTGGAGCAGGGGTCGGCAACCCGCGGCTCTTTCATCTTTATCTTGCTCCCTGTGGCTTTGGAAAAAGAATGATTAAAGAATGATTATTGTCACATAGCCTGCAACAGGTGTTGTGACGTATTCAGTCCCCCGCTGCGCGGGCACATGCATTACAAGACGTTCAGTGTGAGCCCACAATTACAGGCGCAGTTACTTACTTTAAGACATTTTACTCACTCATAGATTTAGTAAACGGCAACAGAGCGCGGATCAAACTCATGTTTTGGTACTCACAACTACATGATTTATTACAAATAAGAACTAACCCAAGCAATAGCGTTCTTTTTAGACGAGGTATTTATTGTCAATCCCCCAGATAATGGAACGCTCCGCGAGTGAAAATAGATCTGCTTCGACGATTCACATATTCCAATAACTCGTTTTGGTGATTTTTATTATATGTCTAAATGTCTCATTAAAATCCATATATGATTAAAAAGTCTGAACCCTGTAGTGTGAACAAGAATGCAAGAACAGTCCTTAGACCTATGCCCTTTATGTTTTTAAAAGAAACATCCACTTAACTTATCCTGATAGGAAAGGGTCACATCCATGAAAGTCACTCCATCACTTTTCTGGGGAGGAAAAGTAGAAAATGTTTGAATAAATAACATTTCACAAGCAACACACTAGCCTAGTTTTAATACATAGCATAAAAGTAAAAAAACAGTAAATGCAGTGTTATCTTCATTTTAGGTGTCAAAAAAAGATTTGCGGCTCCCGGTGTTTTCTCTTTTGTGAAAACCGGGTCCAAATGGCTCTTTGAGTGTTAAAGGTTGCTGACCCCTGGCCTTGAGCAATACTGAACAGCTTTACACCCTCCATTAGTTTCTTGGTTAAAAAGGATGACTTCTGCCTGTTTGTTATGCTGACAGAATGTTTGAGGACAATACTACTTAAACTTTCTGGACCAGATGGACATGTGTGAGAAGACGTTGCATATAATTTGCTGTGATGCAGCTGTTATGTGAATGTGCGGCCTGTATTATGTTCCACAAACTCTGGATCTGTAGTAAATAAAACACCAGTGGGAAAGAAATTTAACACCACTTTCACTTTCAGCTGTCATTTGATTTTTTCCTCACATTTGCTGAAATCTCATTTCATTGTGCCTTTTAAACCCTGCAATTCATGAGTGCTCGGTTAGTGGGCAGAGCTATGCAGTTTGTGTGATAAGATGTTGGGTTGAGGAGGTCCACGCTTTTACTGTCAATGAAACATTTTAATAATGCTCATTTTCAAGTAAATAATCAAATATAAACTTACATACACATTTAATGTAAAAGTGAAGGATGAAAAGACATTAGGATTCTTGTTCAGTGTTGTGTGTGGAAAATACAGGCCACAAAGATGTTGGGCCCTTTAGATGGTCAAATCACGATAGCTGTTGTACTTTTATGTCATTTTATGTTATCCATTATTGCTTGTTTTTTAGGAATGGTGAGATTACAATCACAATCACATTTCTGCAGAAAATATTTCATTACAGGAATTCAAATGTCAGATATTGAATATCAATTAGCATTTTCAGACTGCAGATGAGAGCAATTTTGAGAGCAGGAGATAGGAGTGGAATGATATGTTGACTAGAAAACATCTTGGTGTAACTTATTTGTGGCTTTTCCACAGATTGTGTGTGATGCATTTAGAGATGTAGTAAAAAATAGTAATGTAGCTGTAGTTAGTAAGCATTCCCCTGCCAATGTATAGCCTCTCCACCACTAAGTCTTCTACAGTGTTTCTTTATGGCAGCACACAATAAATGATCTACTCCAAACTAAACTACAGAGTAACAGCAGACATCAGCAGGACCCGCATGCTATGACATAGTGATCATCAGTGTTCCAGAACCATATGGATGATTTTACTGGGTGTTAAGAAGAGGTTCTTGACAACCTAGGGTAGACAAAAGAGCAGTCTTACTGAAGTCACTCCATCAGTTCCGGTCAGTAACAAACATATACTGGGAGGGTCATTCAATGCTACAGTTGCCACAAATAACAGCAACAGTAACTGCCTGAATGGAGTTGGTTCATTTAATAACAATAGCCTAATGATCCTGAGCAAGTCAGTTGAACATGGGCTTACCATCATCAACAAACAAATATAAAACAACACAGAGGCATTCAATATCCAAACACTGGCAAATATAAACAAATGCTGACACAATCATACATAGGTGTGGGAAGTTCCAAAGGACAGTTCTGAACATTGCAAATTGAGTACTTGGCACAGAGAGAAAGTCCACCAAGAACTCTTTAATGTGAGCAGCACTGAAATAGTGAACAGCTAACGCTATGGAAAGAACACATGGTGGGATGACATCTCAAACTTTTGCTAGCACAAATTGCACCAATCGGTTCAATGAAGATTTATGATCATACAAAGCCAGAAACAGTGCCTCTGTTGAGACATATAGCAAAAAAGCCCTTTTACACTAATACATTTCTATTACTTTATGGTTATAACTATCAATGATGTCTTGATAATGATACCTATATCTTTGACCTTATGTATTTGAGACGATTCCTAGAATTATAAAGACCATGTTAAATTATCATCTTTACATTTTAAAGGTACTCCGAGTGCATTAAAATGAAGATGCGTCCCCTGATTGTCCTGGTAATTCTAGTAGGTAAGTCTCCCTCATGCCACTCACTGGTACCCTCGACAGTTTAATAAATATTTCACTAATAATCTCTAGATCTGTCCACATTAGCCACTACTCATTCTTTCATTTCAAGAGAATCTATAAAAGCAGGGAAATTTCTAATGATTTTTTTTCCTCCTTGCCAGGACTAATGGAGACAGCTTCAGATTCAGATCAAGTACAGGTTACAGGTAATGGAAAAAAAAAACATAGCTGTGTTCCTCACATGCAGAACTATGCTAAACAACCACAGTAATGTAACATGCATGTAAACATGAAGAAAGCTCAGGTGCAATCTAAAAACATTATTCACAATCAAAATGTTGGCTGAATGGTTTCTTTTTTTCTCCATATACAGGTCCATCTCAGACTTCATCCTCAAATCTCAGCGTTGCCATCAGGATCCAAAGAAATGTAATAGCATCACAAATGCCTGTTCAAAATGTCACTAAAACTGACAAATATGTTTAAAATATATTGCTGGCAGTGGTTTCAGATTCAGATTGTTTTTCAGATTCAAACTGAAAAACAAAATCAATTTAAGAATTAGATTTTTAAATATATACATATATCATCTTTAGTTCTTTAAATGTGTACTTGTGAAGGTTTTTGACTGCAACCAATATTTTTATTTTTTGTAGAACTCCGCAGTTAATGCTTGGCCTGTGGCCAGTAAAACAGATGTCAAAGTTTTTAGGTAAGATTAAAAGCGTTTTAGGTGTGGCTTTGTATATTTGTGTTTTAATCTGTTAGCTTGATCATAGAGTAAACGCAGCATTGTATGTATATTTTTATATACCAAAAGTTTTTTTTTTATTTTTTCCAGGAAAGATTCTCAAGTAATTTCCAGGAGGTACTGGTATCCATATATTGTCTTAGGTATGCTTTGTTGTTCTCATTACGCAAGTCAACATCACTGAGTTACCTGTTTATTTTGGAATACAGTAATCCCTCAGTTTTACGCGGATCAGCACTTGGATTCAGGCACGCGCTTTTTTTTTTTTTTTTGAGAACCGAACTCTCCACAATACGCGGAAATCTCCACAATAACACGGAAACTGCAAAGATTTTTTTTGCTATTTTTCATGGCAATAGGGTTTTTTTTATGCATTTTACTTTTGTCATACGCATACAATACTTTTGTCCTGCGACCTTCCGAGTTGCATATCACTCAGACACTTCAAACTCATCAGTTCGGTAGATCTCGAGGAAACCTTTCCAACGAGCTCTCATTTGTATTTTTAGTCCGTGTAGATCAAGTTTTATTCTCCGAAAACCGGGTGTCCCAATACTTTTGTCACGCAACCTTACGAGTTGCATTTTAAAAGACGGGTTTACCTTGAAAAGAGGCGAATATGGGTTTACTATTACATTTTGTTTAAGGGTAATACATTAACCTGAGTTTAAAATGAAATATTTAGGGTTTACACTATAAAAATAGACATTTTTACGCATTTTTTGACCAAAATACAACAGCACGTTTTTTCCACTATATGCGGGTGCTCTTGGAAAGTAACCCCCACGAAAAGAGAGGTATTACTGTACATACATTCATAAGTTGGATATACTGACCATAATGAGGTGCAAAGATGTTGGAATCCTGGGCTGATTTCAGCACAGATATTTTTCAAGAGCATATCTACCACTGCCCACACACAAACATTTCTAAAATGGTGTGCAAACCAATTAAACGTTTTTTTTTTTTTTTTTGACAACTTTTTTTTTTTCATGCCATTCATTCAGGGGTCCGACAACCTGGAACTTCTCCTGCAGTTACTATGTTCACAACACCAGTAGTACCTTCTACTGATCTAACAACTACAGTCATGACAACAGAAACAAGCACAATATACCCAACAGAAACCCCAACACAGTCAACAGCTACCACAACAAGTTTGGCAACGACTACCCCTGTGACAACAAGCACAGAGTCTACAGGAACATCACTGACATCAACAGGTTTGACAAAGCATCTAATTTTATAAGTCATAAGTTTACATTTTGAAATAACATCAAATGTCTTTACGAACCAATTTCGACAGAAGCATAAACAAGATGTGCAGGACTATGAGGTCCTAGCAGGACCTACCAGTAAAATATATTTTTTTCTAAAAAAATGTTGTACCAGTAGACAGGTATTTGCAAATGGTTCATCACTAGTTCAAAGTGGGGATCGATCACTAGTTTCAAATATTCATATTATAGTTATAGTTAAAACTTCAATATGAAACTAGCTTCTCTCTAATGTTCTATGTTCTCACACTAACCCGTGAACTGTCAAAGCCAGTAACATTAGCTGAGGTGAAAGCTTGTGTATCATAATGACAGATTAAAATTTGATGTCAATCTAAAGCTCATTGTCTCAGATTTGAATATCAAATTGAACATAAAAAAAATAGATTTTCTACAATTTTTTCAACTACTGCAGAGATAGATACTACAAAGGATGAAGTTTCAACACTAATAACAACTAGTGAGGAATCAACCATAATCTCTGAAACTATCACGGTAACAGGAGCTTTAACAACTAAAACAGCAGCAGAACCGACCATATTTATGCTAACAAAATGTTCATCTTCGCCTACAGCATCATCAACACCACCAGTGGAAGTTTCAACAGTGGTTACATTTTCCACAACTGGATCAACATATGATTCAAAGACCACAGGTGCACTACCAACTACAACAGTGCCAGAAGCTACATCACTATTAACTGCAGTATCAACTCAGTCTACATTACCAACTACCAAAGTTCCAACTACTGTCACAGCTCAACCAAAATCTTCTGTTGCACCGACTATTATGCCATCTCAATCAACATTTCTGTCAACCAATGCAAAACTATCAGAGTCTACATTACTGTCCAGTGCACCAACATCAATGATCACCAGCACATTAACCTTTACTCAAACAACAACGACACAACCAACATCTACAGTTGTCCCAGCGACCTCACAAAAAACTGTGACACCAACGGCCCCAAAAACTACACAGACCACTTGTGAGTAATAATCTAAACACAGAGATTAATGGTATAGATACAAGAACACCTGTCATTTTGAATTTCTATTATTTATGAACAGTCATAATTTCTACCGATATTTGGGAGTATATTCTTAAAATAAAGGCGCCTAAAAAAGGGTACTTGCACAGTACCACAAAAGAAGAACTTTTGTTTCCCTTAAAAACCTTTCAGTGGATGTTTCTTCAGAGAAGCATTTTTACAATGAGATGTTCCATAATGTAATGGTTCTAGTAAGGACCCCTAAACTGGTCGGACAACTATGTATTATGTGACGACTAGTTCCAAAGACTCACAGATATATTTGATACTGCTCAAAGAATTTATGGTTATATACTCTGGCATTGCTGAAAGCTTTTTTGCAAACTTTTTAATAACTAGTACAAAAAACAATACAGCACAGCTACAAAACATTTTGCTAACTAAAGACATTTCTCTCTTATTTTAACTATTCATGTCATTTCAACTATAGCAACAACCACTTTAGTGATCACATCACCACCATCACCTCCAACAACAGCCACCAATTCACCACCGACAACAACAGCTGCAGAATCAACCAAATCACCAACATCAACAGCATCAGCAACCACATCAGCACCAACCAAATCACCATCATCAACAGCATCAACAACCACCAAGTCACCAGTGACAACAGCGACATCAGCAAACACCACATATCCAACAACAGCAACTACCAAATCACTAACAATAGCAACAACAAACAAATCACCCACAACTACAACAACAGCACCAACAACCACCAATTCACCAACAACAGCCACCAAATCCCCAATGTCAACAGCAGCATCGACAACCACCAAAACACCAATAACAACAGCAGCATCAACAACAACCAAATCAACAATGACAACAGAATCAACAACCACCAAATCAACATCAACAGCAGCATCAACAACCAACTCACCATCAACAACAACAGCATCAGCAACAACCAAATCACCAACAACTACAGAAACAGCAACAACAGCCACCAAATCCCCAATGTCAACAGCAGCATTAACCACCAAAACACCAATAACAACAGCAGCATCAACAACAACCAAATCAACAATGACAACAGAATCAACAACCACTAAATCAACATCAACAGCAGCAGCATCAACAACAACCAAATCACCATCAACAACAGCATCAGCAACAACTAAATCACCATCAACAACAGCATCAACAACCACCAAAACACCACCAACAACTGCATCATCAACAACCAAATCAACAGTGACAACAGAATCAACAACCACCAAATCAACAACAACGACAACAATGGCAACGACGACAACAACGACGACAACGAAGACGACAACAACGACAACAACAACAACAACACCTAAAACTGACCCTCCAACTAAAGAAGAACAAACAGTGTTTCTCAAATTCAGTCTCGCTTTGACCTACAGTAATGACCTTGCCGACACCTCATCACCTGCTTTTATAAAGTTTGCCATTGACATTGAAATTCAGGTAAATGCTTTCATTACAGAGCAACACATTTTGTTGCTTTGTTGGCTGGCAGTGTATATACATATTTTATTTACCACTCACTATTTTTTATTTGTTTTCTTGTTTTGCAAAACCTGCAAAATTGATGACCTTCCATCAGATCAACATCATTTATCTAGCAAAATTTCCAACAACTTACAAACGATGCATTGTTTATGGTTTTTCGTGAGTATGACATTAACTAATATTAAAACTGTCAAAATAAATTATTTTAACATATTGGGTTTTTTGGTTTTAATTATGCTATTACTTGTGGATTTTGTCAACAGCAACGGATCTATTGTTGTGAATTCAACACTTATCTTTTCCAACGAAACACTCCCTACCATTAATGAAATAACTACCACTCTGAAAGAGGCCTGGATGAATAATCAGACATCCTTGATGCTTGTGAATAACACCATTTTTGTCGGTAAGCATATGTTGTTATTTTTGAGTCTACCATTATAAAAGAACAAAATCAGCTGTATGATGGAGTGTCAAAATGTCCTATTTTCCAGAGCCACAAATCATCATCACCAACACCAACACTACTGCCACACCTTCCAGCTCTCCAGAAATGGTGCTGTATTCATCAGTGGCACTGTTTCTCACAACTGTGTTTGTAATATCACATAGCCTTTCATTAATATAATTCACAAAATGCTTTGTGTCTTTTAAACTGCGAATAATGGCAACACATATAAAAAGAAATGAAGACAACTAGAACATTAAAAATCTTTAGTTCAATCCAAATGATAGGCCTCTTGAAATTTGAAAGATATTATGTAGCTGAGAGTACTTTTTTCCTGGGTTTTTTAAGGTGTTGCATCATGCACATCCAAAGTTTTTTTCACCTGACATGCTACCGACCTGTAGAGGGTGTGTTAAAAGAAGGCAAAGCCCTAGAAGGTGCAGGGCAGAGTTAGGAAAAATCAAATGCAAAGCTAACCAGTTAACTAACTATGCTAACTAGTTCACCCCACTCAGACTCTCTGATCTATCCACAATCATCCATTCACTAACTCAGATGTGTCCAAAGGGGTTGGAGATTTTTCTGTCAAACAAGAGGGAGTTCACCTGATTCTATTAGTGTAATCAGTTGGTCTTAGTCTTCAAACAACTAATGGCAGCACCTGCTTTGCTAATCCTCAGCAGATAAGTCTGGGTACTCCTGCACTAATCCCTTTTTTTATACCTTCTCATTACATCCAATGGTGTGGGTTATTTAGCACTCTGCAGTCTTTCTGGACATTCGACAAGAACTCAACTCATCTTATAGACTGAGTAAATATGTTCAATAATTTCACACTTTTTTGAAACTGTGGTTGAAAACACGTAGTTTATGTGTTAAACTTGCAGTAAGTGAGGGACATGTTCATACAATGCCAATATTGCCACGCTGCCACTAAGACGAAATAATGCAGATGAACTCTAGGAATCACTTATTCAAGGTTCTGCAATAAAACCATTCAATATCCCTAAATCAGAGGTGCCCAATTTCATTCCTAGAGGGTCAATGTCCATCACAGCTCGCTAGTTCCGTTCCTAAAACACATTCACTAAATTAACAAATGTTTGAACAGGGAAATCACCAAACTGTGCTAGCTGCCCCCCTGGGAACACTCTCTCTACTACTAAACTGCAAAAAATATTAGATTTTTGCACTGAATGTTCATTTAAGGGCTTTAGCTAAAGGGTACTTGGTATTGTGACTGATCCCCTTTAGCACTAATACTCTTTAGAAATACCGTATTGGCCCAAATCTAAGACCCAGTTTTTGTTCTAAAAATACTTCTTAAAAAAGGGGGGGTCGTCTTATATTCGCGGACTAGATAATATGGTCTTCAAA
>JBBPCY010072838.1:0-10742 GCA_037974405.1 Brachyalestes nurse
GTGTGTGTGGAGGGGAGAGAGAGAGAGAGTATGTGAGAGAGAGAGAGAGAGAGAGAGAGAGAGAGAATGTGTGAGAGAGATTGAGAGTGTCGTTGTGTGTGTTTGTGTGTGTAAGAGAGAGAGAGAGAGTATGTGTGTGTGTGTGAGAGAGAGAGAGAGAGAGAGAGAGTATGTGTGTGTGAGAGAGAGAGAGAAAGAGAGAGTATGTGTAAGAGAGAGATTGAGAGTGTCATTGTGTGTGTTTGTGTGTAAGAGAGAGAGAGAGAGAGAGTATGTGACAGAGAGACAGTGTAGGAATTCAGAAGTGAGTTTCAGGAGTCTGATCAGCCCTCAGTGCTGTAGTTCAGTGATTCTCGATGCTCCTGGGGTACCACTGCGCTTGTGCAGTTATTTTGCAAAACTACAACACAGACAAACTCAACGAGCTGATGATGTGATATGAATCCGTATAAGCAGTGACATTCTAAGCATCTATTCTAAAGTGCAAGGAGAGATTTGGGCACCGACGAACTGTAGGAAGCATTTTTTTGGTTTACTAAAGAACCTTGAATGGTAAATGAGACACGTATAGAAGAACCCTTTTAAAGTTCCATGGACCCCCAGAATAACAAAGTTCTACATCAATAAACGGTTTTCCAGACCAATGCGTCCGATGAACGGTTCAGGGACTTTTTCAGGAGTGTCTGTGTGTGTGTGTCAGTGGAGCTGGAGGAGATGCTCTACGGCACCTGCAACATGCGCAACGTTCTGCTGCCCCGGAGGAGCCCGGCTGCACCAACACGCAGCACCCCGCGCACCCCGTCCAGACAGATCCGGACCAGACACAGACACCACAGCACAGCACCTACCGCGTGGAGCAGGCTGCTCATCCTGAGACCGAGCACACAAGGTCACCGAGGCGCTTCTCCTGGACCTCCTGAAGAAAAATCCTCCTCAGAACCCAGGCTGGCCGCTCGGGCTTCACAACACGGCGCGAGACTTTCCCGCGAGCATCGTGAGAGCTCCGTGCTGATGCACACGAACCGCCCGCTCCGTTTAATGGCTGCAACCAGCGCGTGCACTGCTGCTACACACACACACACGCACACACACACACACACACTCACACACGCACGAGCGCGCCCGCGCACACACACCACGAGTTGCCTGTGCGATGCAAGCCTGAACGCCACTAAAGCTCAGGCCTGCTTCGCCGTCTGAAATGGGGCTCCGAACGATGCAGAAACGTCCTACCGTCTTGGTGTCCTGCAGAACTGATGGATGGGAGAGTTTTGGGGACTTGGGCAGCTAGATACATCTCCTGAGTGGAGATTAAGGGTGGATGCAAGTGGGATCTGGTTCTGAACAGCAACTGTAGAAGAATCAAGGCTTTCAGAGGTACAGTATTACTCCACTCTCTGAAACCTCCCAGGGTTGAATCCCCTCTCACAGAGTCTGTTGGTTCATGCTGGACTTGAAGAGAGAGACTAGAGAATGGGAGAGTTGTACTAAGCACACACACACACACACACACACACACATAGAATTTCCACAATGGTGACCTTTTTACTTTTAATGTAAGGTAATATAAATAGTATTTAAATGATGAAGGAAAAAAGATACAGTAGATGGTCTTTTTCAAACAGCAATTATATGTAAATTATATATTGATTAGAAATAATAGAAAAATGAGATACATATCATGAAGTAGACTAGTATGACTCTGTAGTCTGTAAATAAGAGATGGAGTCAGTGAATTAGGCCAGTGTTGTACATGGAGCTACAGCTACAGCATCTGTAGCTAAACTACAAGTCAGGATAAAGTTGCTGAGATATACTGAGTATAGCAGTCCCTGGTTACACTTTGACAGACTATGGGTAAATGCCACCTGTCGTTGTGTCCAGTAAGTACTGGCAAGTGAACCAGCCTTCACAGCAATTACTGCTATTTGGTGTAATTTAAATTATATCTAGTACACCACATGTTTTGTACTCTTAATCTGTAAGACATATTCAATGTACAGACATACAGTAATATAACAGATGCTGTGTGTTTGCATAGCTGTTATGCCTATTATGCTACAGAATTACAGTAAAATACTGTAAAATGTTATACAGCACAATACTGTATGCAGTTTTGTACCATGATTACGGTCTATTAAATGTTTTTTTTTAACCAAAAGTACTCTTAGCCCTTCTTCTATGAAATAACCCCCTAAAGAACTATTTTGCAAGCATAATTTAAAAAGTGTTGGTTTATTATTCAGTTATTTATTCTAAGACATATCATTACTGAATAATAGGTCTTAGACTGAATAACTGAATTTCTAACTTAAAGTGGCCTCTTATAGTCACGCATTAACACACCACAGCACAGCATAGCCTACACTGAAAAATGTGAAATTCTTTCTCTGCATTTAACCCAATCACCAAGTGAAGAAGGGAGCTACCACCAAAGAGGGGCACCAGGATAGCAGTGCGCGGGGACGGTACCTTGCTCAAGGGTACCTCAATGATGGCACTAGCAGTGTTGGGATTTTAACCCACAACCTTCTGATTGCAGCATCAACGCCTTAAACACTAGGCCACCAGCCGCCCCATTATAAACATACACAGGTTTAAGGGGTTAATTCAGCATTGTACACTATATGGACAAAAATATTGTGATGCCTGACTATTATACCAGCAGGGACTTTAATATGGAGTTGGTCTCCCTTTGTACAATGTTGAAGGAACAGCCCAAACCCTGAAAAACAAGGTAAGTGTACTTTCAACACTAAAGATTTTATGGCGTTATTTGACTTTTGGTATTACTTGGAACTACCAGTGGCTTGTTTGTTTTTATCTAAGAAGGATCTCAAGCTCCCGGCCATTGCTACTTTCCCCCAGCTCCTTTAGGAGCACAGGGAAACCCCTTAACCTCTTCAGGGCTTCAGCCATTAGTAAACCTAACAAAGCATGCCGAGCTCTTTACAGCATGCAGCAGCCCCCCCTTCAAAATGTTCTTTTTCTCTATCACAGACTAGCTGAGGCTTCAGCTACCTGCGGACGAAATATGTTTCTATGGTAACAATCTCATCTCTGACGGCTCTCTCTGAGTCATACTTTTTGTCTAAATTCCCAGACTCCTGCTTATCGGCTGTTGTATCAATCTTAGGGTGCTTAAGTGCATGCTTGGCTTATGTGTGTGTGTAACGCTGTAATAGGGTTCACTACCATTGCAGCTGAAGTCATTTTACATAAACACTTGAAATGTTCATCTGTTGCCTTTAAATGAGAGAAATGGACAAGCAAATGGACGGGGTTCAGAGAACAGCACTAGAAGATGCTTTTATGAAACAAGACAAGTTCTAATAGCCTTTCTGTTTTTGGTAAGCATCTGAACATGCAATGGGGTAAAATCTGCTTTTCAGTAGGTCTCCACATACAGTTCATGCTAAACTGTGCAGGTAAATGCCAGTATAGATGTAGTAACATTTGTATTTTTGTTTACTGGTTTATTTTAAAAGCTCACCAAGTCAATCCATGACCAGGTTTCTATCTTTTCTCCAAATATCTGCGATTATTTTTAATAAAGCCTTAGTCTTCCTTCTGACTTATTTACACTCTATCGAAGTAAACTGAAGGTAGACCCTTCATTGAGAGTCATTTTTGCTAAATTTGACTACACATCAAGGATGTTGATAATATCTCCTCTGCAGTACAGACAATGTCAAGACATGTGGCTGCTGTGTTAATGTAACTGACTGGACTGCACTGTTGAAACAAGAGGCAAGTACAAGTGTGCAAGGGCTTGTATAAGAAGAAATCCCGAACAGAAGATGATTAACAAATTCCATCAAAATTTGTCAGTGTCTCTTCCTCATGCTCTTAAGTATGCTCTTTAAAAAGCGCTCTTTGAATGATAGAGAAACAAAAAACATTTTAGTTTCCTAAAGAATAATGTTTGTTCATGATGTGTGTGGTAAACCTTTTAAAGCAGGGGTGTGAAACTGGAGGGTCCAGCACAGTTTGATGGCTCTCCTCCTCAAACACATTCACTAAACCTGACGATTAACTGTTGAGGTGAACCAGGTCTTTCTGAGCAGGGAAATCACCAAAACATGCTGGACCACGGCCCTCCAGGACTGGAGTCTGACACCTCTGTTTTAAAGGTATAAAGAACCTGGTTCTATACCAGTTCATGGCATCTTCCAAGAAACTTTGAATTATGTGGACGTTCTTTCAAGTCAAGAAAGATTCTTCACACTAACACACCTCACAAGCACTGAAAGGTTCTTTAAGGAACCAGAAATGGTTCATCTCTGACATCACACTGAGAACCCTTTCTGGCACCCTTATTTTCTTACCACACTTCCTGTTGGCTTAACCTGTACCCGTAGTTCTGGAATGCTGCTTTGGGTTTGCAAAAAAAAAAAAAACAACTTTACAGCAAATAAATCTGAACTGAATTGAATTCTTCATATATGTGGTGGGAAGCTTAATACTACTGGGCCCCAATGGCCATCAGTTGTGTAACTGTATGAGATAATACCGGAATTCACTAAGACTGATCGTCATTAAGCTGATCATCAAATAGGCATCAAATTATTAATAACAACAGATTCAAGATTCAAGATACTTTATTTGTCACATGCATAGTCATACAGGTACAACATGCAGTGAAATGTATCCTGAACCGCTCCTTTGACTGTGCAAACATTTTAGAAACGTAAAATTTAAATAAAAATCTGGAGCGTTCTTTACATAAATGTAAGTACAATTTTAAATTTTAAACACAATCTGAAATGTAAAAAAGACAGTCTAAAAGTAATAACATGAGCACCACAAGTTATAAAGTAAGCTAATAAAATTTTAAATTTGAGGTTTTTAATATGTGTGCAATGTGCAAATGGAATGTTGGAACAACAAAGAATTCAAGAGTAAGTATACACTGGGATGCCAGTGTATAATTCATTTGCATTCCGTAGAATTCATGAAAGTAACACAGTTCATCTCGGTGTAGTAGAAGCTCCGCCGCGCTGTGCCTGAAATAAAATATTGAGCTTGGCCTGTGCTGGGTTCACACATCTGCACTACGTCACTGTAACACTGGGTCAAATTATGAGGATGCTTGTTTACTGCAATCACAGTAACTTCTCCCATATGTACTTTGTTCATCTTCTCGGGAGCATACCTCCTGCTGAAAGGCCATGTTTATGTGCCATCATTTGGAGGTTATTGGACTTAAGAGGTTTTTGCTTTATTTCACAGTTGCTTAGCAACAGAGCGATTTCTTGAAAGTGCAGAAGGGAAGGCACAAATATAAAAATTCTTAAGAGCAGTTCATCTTCATTTCATATCAACTTCTCCACTGCAAGCGAGCCTGAAATCAGGACTGGTTTCATATGACAGTAGTGCATGTGAAAACATGAAATGATGAAAGATTGCTGTCAGTGTTACACACACAGATGATCAGCCGAATATACATGTAAGGCAAAGAACACAGGAACACAGATCTTGTGCGAGAATCATCAAGAACTTTAATACACCGAGCTGAGGCATCCCTTCTCATGTACAGTATGCATAGTTCAATAGCTTTATGTACGTTTTGTGTTTGTGTGCATTTAACATGCAGCAGTTTGTGGTCTCAAATGCAGAGCAAAATGAAAAACTGAAACTAAATGGGTTTAGGATGTTATTTATTTATTAATGTACTCAAGTAAGGCTTGAAATATTTATGCACTTGCCTTATGTTGTTGTGTATGAATTAACACTTATTAAACCAACTCCTCAACATCACCTCACCATCCCACCATCACCATCACCTCCCCTCGCCTTCCCCTGCTCTGCTTCATCTCCTCTCTAAACCCCCAGTCAGTGTCCCCCATCCATGGTAGTTATCCTGTATTCATACTGCTTGCATACTGACTGAGCTCAAAAGTACTAACATGAATATCTCCAAAATATTAAAGATACCCAGATGACATACTGCATTCACAAAATATTCCTCTATACAGCCAGAGATTTTTCATGACATACTGCATCCTGTGATGCAACATGAAAAGGCTGCAAGCAACTTTTGCTGGAGGGCTTAGAAAATGAAGCAGGTCTTGGGATCTGATGTTGATGGTAATCGTGGCATACTGGTTACTATTCTGCAAACTGGTGTGAGATAAAGCAAATGGTATATAGTATACTGGAACAGTATGCTGTACACAGTAGACTATTTTTTACTGTTTATCACGTCTGGTGTTTGGTGTGTTGGATCTGTGTTTGTGGTTTTTATGTTATGAGCCCTAAGAATGGCATATTATCCCAATGTATACTAAGAAATATTATACAAAAGAGATTATACAAATGAACGACAATAAAGACTTGACTCATCTTTTAAGGCCTATTCACACAACATTTTTTTGTTAAAAATGTTGTGTTTCCTGTTGTTTTGTTGTTTTTGTATTTCTTGTCTTGCTCTAGTTGTAGTTATTGTTTTTGTGTGTTACTCTCCTTCATTCAGCATGTTGTTTTAATAATAGTAATAATAGACTCAAGCTTGCACTTACACTATATGGACAAAGGTATTAGGACATGATTACACCAACAGGGACTTTAATGACATTGCATTCAAATACACAGTTGGAGCCCCTTTTCTGCTGTAACAGCTTCCACTCTTCTTGGAAGGCTTTCCACAAGATTTTGGGGTTTCTGTGGGAATTTGGGCACATTCATTCTGTAGAGCATTTATGACGCACTGATGTTGGATGAGAAGGTCTGGCTCACAATCTCTGTTCCAATTCACCCCAAAGGTGTTGGATGGGGTTTTTAAACCAACTCCTAACAGTCAAGTTAAGATAGGATAAGATAAGATAAGATAAGATAAGAAAGAAATGAAATAAGGGGTCTAGCCCAGACACTGTGTCCCAATACTTTTATCCATATAGTGGATGTCCACTCACTGCCATGATCCGTCGTGACACTGTGAGAGAGTCCATGAGAACGTGTACATGCTGTATTCCCCAGAATGTCTCCAACACTTTGTTAATCATCCCAACACTGTAATTACAACTGTCACAGATACATCCTACATAAACCCAAATGGATTTAGGACTTCATGTTCAAGCTGTGAAAGGGCTTGTACAGTGTTAGATCTCACCAAACAACCATTTGAATGACTGAATGTATGAGAATCACAGTAACTTCCACCACAACTACTTTGTCCTCCCTCTCAGTACTTGATCTCCAACCACATCTGATCCATAAATGGTAACACATTTCTCCCATATAAAGCTCACTTTCTCCGCCCTCCTCTTTTTGAATGACTCTCTGCCGCACTTCTCTACCGCATCTCTCTCCACCTACGGCCTCAAAAAAGACCATGGAAGGCACGTTGCTGACACAGCATTATTGAACACATCGATTCCTTAATGTTGCTGCACAAGAGCGAGGCTCTGTGTGAACAGACCAGTATATTTGATAATAAAAAGAGCAAACACCTGATCTGATCAAGGCAAAGATTAAATATGGTCACCTGTCAATCATTTTATTTCTCTTATAGCATCTCTTCCAGGATTGGTTTATGTTAGGTATACACTTTATTAGAAACTCATCAGAAAGCCCCACCCTGAAAGTGTACAGAAACTGTAGCCCAGCGTTTGATGCAATATACGATCCTACCAGGAACACACACACACACACTACCAGACCAGAATTAAAGAAGTGTCACTGCTGTTTGATGCTTTTAATAAAACAGATGGATGGGTTTATGAATGTGAAGGTATTGGTGGGCTGAACAGACATCCCTTTCTGGAAGTTCTTTAGACCGAGTATAGGAAAGGAAATGTGCTTGGTAAGTTTTTCTCCCCCTCTCGTCCCATCTGAAGGTTAAAGCTAGCAGAATATCACAAGTTCAGCATCTTTCCCACTACAAATACCTGTAAAGAGGCTTAGCAGCTAGGCCTATTGATTCCAGTAAAATGAAAGCGCCTCTTCAGAGCATGCAACAGTCCGCATAAGCCTGGAAACAACTTAATCTGGATAATAACAACAACAACAAAAACAACATAACACCAATAATAATAACAACCACATTAGTAATAATAATAATATTATTATCATTATAATGCATGAACGAATTAAGTGGTTCATAAAACTTCCTGCATATTGAACAGCAGTGGGGAGCTCAGTGTTGTAGCGAATACCTCAGGAGAATATCATACTGATCATGTTAGACCAACCAATTCTGTGAAAATCATTGAAATTCTGTGAGGATAATAGAACATGTAATATTGTTCTGCTGTCCCTGAAAACTGGTTTACTTCAATGTTTATTGAATTTTGTCATTTTGTGTGCTGTGGAAGTTGTTTGTGCATGTATTCTTCCTTGAAAAATAAACATAGACAGACATATATTATTTCAATATATGCTAAAACAGGCTTTTGGGCAGAGATTTTGCACAATTTAAGAACAACATACAATAGGTACAGCATAGAACAACCTACAAATGATCTTTACAACTACACCAACATTAGTATAATACTTACTCTAACTCTCAATGAACTGGTAATTATTCCCTGGCAGTTGTGGGACAGCCTATTCAGTCCTGCTCTGATCACACTCTGAAAGGTCATAGCTATATTAGGTAAGGGACGTGACGGTGTGGCCAACAGGTTTATTTATCCCGCCATGCTGAATGTTCTGAGCACAGCTGACACACTGTACTAAACATCTGCTTCGGCAGCAGGAGACTCCTGCCCACTACTGTCCCGTACAAATTCAGCTACAGTACTATTAAGAGTCCAGCACATATTTGCAAGAAAAAAACTGCCTTTAAACTCTACTTGTTCACTTTTTTATGTGCTCAGTCACTGTCAGCAATACTGCATGCGGTTGTGTAAAAGCTCTCTTCATACAATTCCAATTCATTTAAACTGTAAGTGCAGTTGAACAAATGAAACTCTGTGCTGAGGATAAGAGATTAGAGAGTGGTAATTATGGCCCATACAGTTCACTGTGTGTCCAAATCCATTATGTCACTTTCCTTAGTGTGTACAGAGTAGAAGGTCAATTATATTTTCACGCTTGACTTTACTATTACATGCTAAGACTCAGACTTGAAATCTCCTTTATGTTTTTCAGTGGCAGCTCCAGAGACGTTGACACAGTAGCTGGTTTGTGTTTGGTTTGGCACAAAAAATCAACTCTTCATGTGAAATGGGGGCGGGAGCATCTCACTGCCCGAACTGGCTCCTCACACCATGGCACCAATTAGATTAGTTCTTCACAGTGAAGCTGTACTTCAGAGATGGCCTTAAAATTATAGATTAATTTCATAAATCAAACTCAGACCGACTGTAATTAATTTAGTTAATGGTCCTAATTTTTCATGGGAATAACAAATGGTTCAGCAATGGTATAATCAGGGTTTAATAGTTAATCGAAAACATTACAGATTCTGAAATTTTAGTCACTTGATTGCAGATTACTGATGATGTTCTAAATGATATAAAGTTATGAATTATGTGTAAAGTGACCATTCTGTCACACGTAAACACACAATGTGAACAGCACGAAACTCTTCCTCTGTATTTAACCCAAGTGAGGCAGCCAGGAGCACAGCGCCCAGGCAGCGGTGTGTTGGGACGGTATCTTCCTCAAGGGAACTTCAGAAGTGCCACTAGCAGTCTTGGGATTCAAACCCATGACTTTCTGATCACAGGGCAAATGCCTAAACCACCAGGTTACCAGCTGCCCCAAAAATATGGAACGCTTCCCAATTTTGCTTGTCATCCATTGTGTGGTGCAGATACATAAAATGTTAGTGGCACCTGCCGTCCTAAGATAACTAAGACAAATCAAAGGAAGCAACAATCTGCTTGCTTACATGAGTGTGTGTGTGTGTGTGTGTGTGTGTGTGGGTCTACATGCTCCAGGAAAGAATCTTGCATGTTTTGTCTACATGCTCCAGTAAGGAATTTTGTGTGTGTGTGTTTACATGTTCCAGTAATAAAACTATTTGTGAAATATGAAGAAAGCTGAATATCCATTCTGCTGATCTGAAATTCTCCTCAGAATCAAGAACGTGTCCTAGTCTAGATCTAGAGTACTTCACTGATGAAACAGGGTGAATCTGGTATAACACTTTGACAAGGGGATCACTTTTGATTACTGACTGTCACAGCAGGCTTAGAAAAATCTACCTGACTGAAGGTTAAAAGCTAAAGTAAAGGCCTGACAGAGCATTACGTGCCAAGATAATCAGCACCTAGGGATGCTCATGCTCGGCAAAAGCAGGATGTTATTATGGGTTAAGAAAATGCAAGCGTATCATTCTAACTGAATATAATATAAAGGTACTGAAGTACTTTCAGCTTTGAGCAGTGTGGTGAGCTATTATATCTATTTCATGTTCATAAAAAATAAATCATGAACAACAGGACTAAAGTTTTTATAATTCCTTACCGGAAAAGTTTAGGATCTGGACTCTTTACTGAGCAATCTGTAAGATCTCTGAGGATACAGAAGGGGGAGACACTGTACCTCCTTTTATTGGAAACTGGAGCTCAATTAACATTTTTTCACACCCGTTTAGAGGCAAATCCCACCTCCTGAACAGTCCCACTTACAAGCAGCAGCCAATCACAATGCAGTAGGCGGGGATTGCTGAAATAGGGCCTGAGAGACAGAACTAATGATAATAATAAAATAAATAAATATAATAATAATAATAATAATAATAATAATAATAATAATAATAATAATAATAATAATAATAATAATAATAATAA